>JAODAL010035382.1:0-43016 GCA_025379985.1 Phyllomedusa bahiana | reverse complement strand
CAGTCAAAATGAACCAAGTAGATTTTGTGACAGATTTGACCCATCTTGCCCTATTGAGCATCTGTGGAGCATCCTGTAATGGAAGGTGAAAGAGTGCAAGCTCTCTAATATCCACCAGCTCTTGAGGGCCATCGGGAGGAGTAGAAGAGGTTTCCCACTGACTGCAACCTGGAAGCCTATGAACTCCACGCCAAGAGGGTTAAAGCAGTTCTGGGAAATAATGGTGGCCACACAAAATGCAAAATATTAACACCTTGGGAGCAATTTTTCCATTTTCACTTGTGCACTCACTTTTTGTTGCCAGCGGTTTAGACATTGATGGCTATGTGTTGAGTTATTTTGGGGGGCACCCCAAAATTTCCTGTTATACAAGCTGTACACTGATACCAACATTGTATCAAAGATCATACATCTACAATATTCAAAAAAAAGAAAGGGCATACTTTTGTTAAAAAAAAAAAATATTATTTTTTAAATTTTTTATATTTTTTAAAATTTTTTAAAAAAAAAAATATATTTTTGTGTGTTGGTGAAAAAAGGGGTTTTTTTTTAAAAAATATTTTAAAGTATTTTAGGGAAAAGCAAAAAAATTTGAGCCCCCCCCCTAAATTACAATTTTCTCAAAACTTAAAAAAAAAACCCCAGGGGCCCTTTTAAAAAGAAGAGTATTGGGGGTTAAATTTTTTTTAAATGAAGATAACTTTAAAACCAAAAAAAAAATAAAGGGGGAAAAGATTTGCTTTAAACTGAAAGGGAAAGGTAAATGAAGATTATTACCAAATACTGTTCCTGATTCTGCTTCATTTCAAAGTTAGAACAATTCTCATCTTCTGCTTTTTTGCAGAAGGCTGCCAACCACCTTCCTCTGCTCTGGCAGTGTCTGGTATGGCAAAATCATTCTCTACTGTGTCTTATCAGCAGCAGAGCCCTGCTCTTTAAATAATGTCCCTCTGACAGGCTTAGCTAGGAATAGCACAGCCTAATCATGAAGGGGAGAGAAAGGCTTGATAGGAAGAGCAGCTCTATGAAACAGCTGGATTGAACAACCTGTGTAGACCTAGCCTTAGAATTAACTGATCACAAAGTGATGATGCCAGCAATCAGCTGAAATCTGTGGGGAAACATTTTAGAATATTATGCATTTTTGCAGTGCTCCCATAGGGGAACATAAACATTACATAGTACTCATTCAAATTATTGGCTTGTTCGGACAGATCCTCTAGGACAAGTGATGATTCTTGTTGTGCTCTGGTCAATAAATAGGGATTATAGGGATAATAGCGATTCTGAACAATGGACAACCATGCACAACTGCCACTTAATAAATAACACTGGGAAATGTCACCAAACTATGTGGGGTTAGCCTTATCCTTATATGACAGAAAAGTAACATGATTTGGTCTGCATTTGTCTGATGCTGCAGTGGTAATATACAGATACAGCAGAATTCTTCAGCCTACAACAGCTACTAAGCAGCTATTCTGTGACATCATTTGGCATTGAAGTCTTTTAATGCAGCATTTATTTAACATTCCCTGTCTGGCCTAGGTTAGTATAGCACAATCAAGCACACCTCCTGCAATTCAGGAGCTCTTAATATCACCATTTGTCTACTCCTAATGTGTTCCATCTGTATATACAAATTATACACAATGGTTAAAGACTTGTACCTGCCTAAATATTATGCCATGCAAATAGCAATGTAATCTGCTAATCCTCTGCTTCTTTTTCTCTCTTTTAGGTATGTACACAATGTTCTTTATCCTGAGTATCCTCTTCTGCTGCCCATACCTACAAGCCTGTGTGTTGTTCCAAAAATAGTATGTTTATGCTGTTTTTTTATGTCATATGTCCTAATGTTCTGATATGATAATTGTTAATCCCCATTTTATTGCTTTGGACTTTTCATCATTTCTATGACCCTTTGCATGAATCAGACAAGTGGTATTAGGTGTGAGTTTGTTGTCTGTGTTGGTTTATTAACTATATGAGTGATGTTGCTGGTAGCATCTCTATTTTTCTGCATAGTGGAATATTACATTGTATTCAGCGCAGTGTTTTACATCATATTATTTTGCAAAAAATTACCATGCAATCCTTGAAGTAATAAGAAAAGAAACACCCACCACCATAACCATCTTCTGCTTTGTCCTTCTATGTTTGTAAAAACGCTATCCTTTTAGATTTCTTAAGGATTTCATCTCCCAATGAGAATTTCATAATAATAATAATAGTAATAATAATAGTAATAATAATAGTTATTATTATTATTATTATTATTATTATTATTATTATTATTATTATTATCCATGACTCATTGTTTTGTTTCCTAGTTCCCCAGATGGTAGATCTGCAAATGTTAATCATTACAGTAGGTATACAATTCATCATCCCACTATCTAAAGAAACAGGGCACAAAATAGAAAATAGTAAACCATACAGGGTTTAATATTTATGTTGTTACAAAGTTGTTATGAAATTACGGTAATACATAGTTCTCATAGAGAACTATGGATTACGCCTCCTTTCCCTGCTTGTACAATCCGATCATATTGTTCACGCGGGGAGATAATGACATGTCAATTACTTGCAGCGAATATGTGCAGTGAGTAATGAATGTCAATGGGGCCGGCGGGCTGCCAGCCCATCCACACCGCGGGAGTACGCATGTATTAGCGCGAGCTCCCAAAACACATGATGTACTGCGGCGCGTACTGTATGTGCCTCAGTACATCGTGTGAACATATCCTAATAGCTTCCAATGGTGGTTAGATCCTTATAAACCCCAGAAGGACCGAAAAAAAATTACAGAGCCCAAATAATAAAAATAATTCAAGTACAAGTAGCTTCTGTAAATGTTTCAGATTTTACTTCCAAGTCAAATGTAGACAAGTGTTTATTCTTAAAAGCTTCATTGTTGCTTAATATTTCTTCAAAATTTAAAAGTTTTGTGTATCATTTTTTTTAATAAATATTTTTGCTAATTCTTATTAAACCATTTTTAAATTAGTAGAGACAAGTATAAAGATGTTGCAGGAAACAGAGGCATGCTGATGTACAAAATTCTTCATAGTTTTTCTGTGATAATGATTGCATACTTGTACAAGATATTATAAAGCCCAAATAGATAATTTAGCAATGAATTTTCAGCTTGATGACTATATGAAGCAAGTAGGACACACTTTTTTTTTTCGTATTTGTTATGCCCTAAACCACCAATCAAATGACAACATTAATTTAAGAAGGTTATGGTCTTTGAAATCTCTTCAATTCTCTTTTTAAATGCTATCTCTTAGTTTATTGTACAAATATTTGTATGGGGTTAAAGGGGTTTTGCCACAAAGTCATTTCATACCTGCTTTATCCAGCTTCACTTTTAGTTGCTCAAAATAGAGCAGTGTGATTTTTTTAAAATAAAAATCAGGACCATAGGAAACATCAATTGCCTTTCCCCCAAGTGTATTTACTATTTTGCCCTAGGGAAACTTAAATCTTCAGTTCCTATCTATTAAAACCTAAAACGTAACTTTTTTTTTATCTAACTCTTAAAATCTAACACACTTTTTAAAAAACCTAAATTTTTTATCCTAATCATTTAACCCCTTTTTGCTTTGAAAGGGAATAATCCCTTTCTATCATCAAGCTGGGGGAACCCCACCTTTTAACGGGAAAAGCCTTTTTCTATAGAAAAAGTACTAGCTTCGTAAGGGACCCCAAGCCAACTTTTTGGGGCAGTCTTTCCCCTAATCTTCATAAACACAGAACAAAAAAGGCCCCCTTGTGAACCGCTGCAGCAGGTGACATTTTGTCAGGGGTTAAAGAATCAAAATTTAAAACGAAACCCCCTAAACCTCCCCCCATGACGTTTTTTTTTGTGATCTCTCACCTCTGTCAAAAAAGTGTCACCGCTCCCGACGGTTCAAAAGGGGGGCCTTATTTTTTCTGTGTCTATGAAAATTAGGGACGCTCCCCCAAGTATTTGGGTTTTGGGACCCTTACGGGGAGCTAGTATTTTGGCATAGATAAAAGGGGCTACCTTTACTAGGGGGGGATCCACCAGACTTGATGAAGAAAGGGAGTTTTTTCCCTCTTTAAAGAACAAAAAAGGGTTTTTAAAAATAATGAGGAAAGAGATCGGGTTTTTTAAAAAATAGTGGTATAGGGGGTTTAAGAGTTAGTTTATAAAAAAAATTTCGTTTTAGTGTTTAAAAGTTAAAGAACTATAGAGTTTAAGTTTGCCAATGGAACAATTTGTAAATTGTGTCAAAATCACTTTTTGTTCTCTTTTCGAGATTTTCCCCTTTTTTGGAGATTATGTTTCCCACAGTGGCCAGGCCCCAAATCAAAGGGTCTTTAAAAAAGCTGTGATTAGTTGCAACAAGCTGAGTGGTTTTGGTTTCGGGCCCTTTAAAAATTTGACAGCAAAGTTCAAATCCCTGCAGGAGCCAAACAACTGGATTTTCTTTTTTTTGTCTCAATGTACATATTTGATTGAGGTTTATTTTTTTCTTTTTTTTATTTCATGTTTTACCAAAATTTCTAAGGATTTCGAGGGCAGGGTTTGAAAAACAGCACCCGAGGTTTTAAAACCCCGCTCATCATGACATTGTGTGTGTGATTTTAAGGGAGGAAGATACTGACATTGCTGACTGAGAGGAGGGGTGAATTTTTCTGGGGCAGGGGCGCCAGGGCTGAGGAGCTCTTGTCACTGGGGGCCCTATCCCCTAGAGACAAGCGAAAACTATGGTCACTAAGGGAGCACTGAACAAAAGTGGGACGAAATTTTTAAAAAATTTATGAATGGGAAAATGCTTTAAAATTTTTTTTTTTGCAAGCTTCCCACGTCAATTTTACTTTGTGGCAAAACCCCTTTAAGAATTAATGTAATATAAATCTATAATTGATCACATATAGCCTTCTATAGGCCCATACTGTATCTTTCTGTGCCTCTGATTCTATAAAGAGGTATGCAGCTTATAATGTAATGGTAGTCTGCACTGCAATGCATCACACAAAAATATTGCCCCTTGGAAACATTGGTAACAATGCATTGCCACACAGAGGCATCATGCAGCAGTACACATAGTGCCTATATCAAAGTTTTATGCAAGAAATAGGCAATATCCTTTCAATAAATATTGCATAGATGTAGTGAATAAAGTAGGTAAAAGAATCTTTGCAATGCATCTTGTTAGAGAAAAATGCCTCTTTCCCCACTTATGTGTTAGTCACTATTAACATCATGTTTCTACTCCCTGTTCCTGGTAGCCATTCAGATAGAATGAAAAGATTATCCCACAGAAAGGCTATGATTGGGCCAAAGAAATCTATAGAGAACACATAGTCAGAATTGGATTGTGTTTCTCCTGTTTACCACATACATTGGCAACATGTATGAAAACTGTTTAGGTCAAAACTCACTTTTTTGCCCATAGGTTGCTATGGGCAAAAAAGTGAGTTTTAGACCTAAACAGTTTTCATACATGTGGTCCATGGTTTCTGTATTAGGCACAAAAACCTGATCTATAAAACACCGATAAATATGGTATACATGAAAAACATAGTAATTTGGAGTACATTGCTCTATATATCTGTATGGCCCCACCAGAATCCCATGGCAGTATCCATCGGGACACAATTTTTATGGTATTCTGATGGACACCCCAAATGGGAAGCAGAAATGTAATCCATATAGTGCCTTACTACTTCTCCTGCTCTCTGCTTTCTGCATCGATTCCTAAACTTTTATTTCACTACTAAAATCCATCTTGAAAAGTGAGATGGATAATTAGCTCACTAATTCATTTTAATTAGCTCCCTCACTAGATCAGATGACATACTGCCCATAGAAGTCTAGTGGGGAGAGGAAAAAGGAGGAGGAGCAGTGAGAGTGATAAAGACACAAAGATGTTGCAGGTTGTGATAAAGATTTCTACAGTCTCATCCAAGTGCTGGATTTACCATCAAAAGCAGCAGTAATTATACACCTGGATAAGACAATAAAACACTTTATCAGAGCCTGCATCATCTATGTCTATGTTATTTGTCACACTTCCTTTCTCTTATTCTCTCTTTTGCCCCTTTCTACAGACAGTAATGAGCAGTGTGTAGCCTGATTAAAATGATAATCCTCCACATTTCTTAACATGGAATTAAGCAGTGAATTAGGAGTAAATAATCAGAGCAGAATGTAATGATGTGGAGAACGGAGAAGACGTGTCTCATAAACAGAGAAAGAGTAATAGTGTATTTACACGGCTATGACAAAATAGCGATCACATTATCCGACCAGTATTTTGTCGTTTTTTGGTGCATAGGGGACGGCTTTTGTCCGCATTTCGTGGATTCAAGATGCCCCTTTTCACATTGCTATTTGTCCTGTTTTGCGCCCGTCCCCACGGCCGGCGGGGGGGGGGGGGGGTTTTTCTCCGCGATGAGTGGAGAAGAGCCCACCTCCTCCCATTGAGAAGCACATATTCCGTCCGAAAACCGGACGGAAGATGGTGCTTGCTCGATGTTTTGCCGCCGGACCGCCGGCGGCAAAACTGCCGGGCGGAAAACCCGTGAAGTGGGGAATGCTGCACGGGTTTTCCATAGAGCACAACTGTGCTCATTTTCGGCCGGTTTTTCAGGCGGTCTTAAAAACCGCAAACTGGCTGAAAAACCGTCCGAAAACCCGTGCCGTGGGGACATGCCCTTAACATGTTCTAAGTTTTTCATTATGCCGGCGGTGTAAAAAAAGTCTGACAGAAAATCCATGCAGTGTGAACTACTGCACGGATTTTCTATTTAAGTCAATGTAAACGATTGACAGTCAGTCTACAGATGGTTTTCAAATCCAAAAACCGTCTTTAGATCTGACTGGAAACCAGTGCCGTGTGGATGTACCCTAATTCTTCGGGTTCATTCACAAAACAGATTTTAATGAGGATTTCATTGTGAATTCCTCTTCAAAGTCCTTGTGTAAATCAACAGTCATTCATTTGCATGACCTGTCCATGGTGTAGCTCACATAGTGATCTAAAACACAGATTTGTAACACCATGAATGTAAAATCTGTGTTGTGGAAAAAAAAAGTGAATACCGTATATCCATTTTTTGATTGGCTCCTTATCGTTTCCTGCTCGGGGTAGAGACAGGTGATGGGGAGGGATAAACAGGTTAGCCTCATTGAAATAGAGCTAACCTGCATGAGAATAAGAGGTGAATATTGCCACTGCATGCGGAAATCCTCTGCAGAAATTACATCTGAACCACACTGGACTTTTTGGTTTGACGTGTGAACAGAGCCTTAACCTAAAGCTGTATTACAAAGTTTCTTATTACAACTTATTCTACTGATTTGGAAAGCATGTTTTGAAAAGGCAGTACCCGTTTATGTGTTGCAAATGCAAATTAATTCTAAGCCAGATCCTAAAGTTCCCTCTTTTGGGTCTGCTCTTGAGGTTAGAACTATCAATTCAATGCAGGCAGATCTAGAGCTTTGAGGACATGTTAAGATATGTCCCTTAAACATGCAATGTGCTCAATATCAGCAACTAAACTTGCTAGCCATAGTTTCTGTGGTTCTATCACATGCATTTTTAACCAGAGTCAGAAGTGGATCATTAAAAGTTGCCCCTTCTTGTGAATTCTGAATCTGATTCCAGCTCTTAGATTTCTTCAGACTGACCTCAGATTGTGAGCTATGCTTGTAAGGTTCATCTGCATTCATGTTATGGGGGTTCTGAATAAAGCTGATCACACTCACTTGGCTGTATTTGGAACTCTCATATGGTGAGAACTGTGCAACCTTGGCCATCTACCTGTTCTCTGAGGCCGGCTTGTAGCTGACTAGTGTATGGACTTGCCTCAGATGTGTGTCTCTTTAAGGAATGTATGAAGGGTAGACTTCTCTTTTTGATATCAGTTCTTTGTTTCAGAACCAAAAATGTGCTATAGCAAGAAAACAAGCGAAAAGACTCATGCCACAGTCTGTCAAAGACCCCTCAGCATAACATTCAGGGCGAGGAATATTCTAGTACTTGGCACAATGAAAAAACAGCCATTTGATTCCTCATCTCCTTCTGTATATTTATGGTAAAATGTAAAAGCATTTATATATTTCTGTTGTTTTGCTTCCTTTAAGCTGTAATGGATCTGTCACATGAGAATTTGTGTACAACTTGTATGGATGCTTGATGGCTGTTAAAGTATTTACAATCTCTATTTAATAACAGCAGCGAGCATTCCCTGATTGGCTGATTTAGAATACCTGAGAAAAAGCCAAAATAGAAAATGGAGAGTGATTGTCAAGTTCATCAGATCTAAAACAATTGTGGCAAATTAGAATTATCTGTAGCTGCAGAAGTAACAGATTGCATTATAAATCATCATATCATTGACAGACAATTACATTGAAAACTTTTCATGCATAAGGCAATTGCTCTACTTGTTTATCAGGAAAACATACTCTTGGAAAATATGAGTAGTCAAATGTGTAAGGCGTGAAGACATCTGAATTGTTATATCTACGGTCTGGTATCTCTTTGATTATTAAATAAAAATGTTTTGGATAGTCTTATTGTCATAGATAATTATTTTCAAGGCTTAGTGTTAACCCCATACATGCCCACAGTTTAAGAAGAATGTTGCTGGAGCTAATATATATATAAACTAGATATACTTGTGTACTCAGGTTTATATTGATTCTAATATTCTTCTGTAATATTATTTTTATATTGAATTGCATCGCCTTACACTGGCTGAAAGCATGCCCAGAAAGGGACGCTGCCATCCAGTTCTTGTTTTCAAAAGATTTCACATATTTTATATACCAGTTATTGTTCAACAGACAGACAGCGGAAGCCATGCATATGCAAAACTACTAAAACCTGCGGAGTCTATAATAAGTAAACATATCTTGGCTTTCAATCTGCTTCTCTCTCTCTCTCTCTCTGTATGTATATTATATATATATATATATATATATATATATATATATATATATTATATTATATATATATATATATTATATATATATTATATATATACACTCACCGGCCACTTTATTAGGTACACCATGCTAGTAACGGGTTGGACCCCCTTTTGCTTCAGAACTGCCTCAATTCTTCGTGGCATAGATTCAACAAGGTGTTGCAACGATGCTCAATTGGTACCAAGGGGCCCAAAAGAGTGCCAAGAAAATATTCCCCACACCATGACACCACCACCACCAGCCTGAACCGTTGATACAAGGCAGGATGGATCCATGCTTTCATGTTGTTGACGCCAAATTCTGACCCTACCTTTCCGAATGTCGCAGCAGAAATCGAGACTCATCAGACCAGGCAACGTTTTTCCAATCTTCTACTGCCCAAATTTCGATGAGCTTGGGCAATTGGAGCCTCAGTTTCCTGTTCTTAGCTGAAAGGAGTGGCACCCGGTGTGGTCTTCTGCTGCTGTAGCCCATCTGCCTCAAAGTTCGCCGTACTGTGCGTTCAGAGATGCTCTTCTGCCTACCTTGGTATGTAACGGGTGGCTATTTGAGTCACTGTTGCCTTTCTATCAGCTCGAACCAGTCTGCCCATTCTCCTTTGACCTCTGGCATCAACAAGGCATTTCCGCCCACAGGACTGCCGCTCACTGGTTGTTTTTTCTTTTTCGGACCATTCTCTGTAAACCCTAGAGATGGTTGTGCGTGAAAATCCCAGGAGATCAGCAGTTTCTGAAATACTCAGACCAGCCCTTCTGGCACCAACAACCATGCCACGTTCAAAGGCACTCAAATCACCTTTCTTCCCCATACTGATGTTCGGTTTGAACTGCAGGAGATTGTCTTGACCATGTCTACATGCCTAAATGCACTGAGTTGCCGCCATGTGATTGG
The DNA here is from genome assembly GCA_025379985.1 of Phyllomedusa bahiana. Classification (NCBI taxonomy): domain Eukaryota; kingdom Metazoa; phylum Chordata; class Amphibia; order Anura; family Hylidae; genus Phyllomedusa; species Phyllomedusa bahiana. The sequence continues at coordinate 33,148 of JAODAL010035382.1, read as the reverse complement.
CTGATTAGAAATTAAGTGTTAACCAGCAGTTGGACAGATGTACCTAATAAAGTGGCCGGTGAGTGTATATATATATATATCTATATATGTCTATAATATCTTTATCTATATAGCATCAACATATTCCGCAGCACTTATCTATCCAAATCTACCACATTGCTTGAAGCTGTAAACACCTGCCTATTAACTTACACTGTAAAAGAAAATTATACCCTAGCATATACATTTTTTGCAACATCAAATTGCATCTTGAATAATGCTGAAACAGTATCCAGATAGTAACTTTATAAAAGTTTGGACAAATGACCCCCCTTTGGCATACATTAGACCCATTTAAAATAAAACTATAAGTATATGCTTGTATGTTTTTTGGTACAAAAAAAAAAAAAAAAAAAAAAAAAAAAAAATATATATAATATATATATATATATATATATATATATATATATATATATATATTATATAAAATATATATATATATATATATATATATATATATATATATATATATATGGATAGATAGATATAAAGCAGGCCCATAAATGTGATGTGTAACCTTCCTAATTGGATGACATGTAATACACAACTATTAAATGGGGGTCATAGAAACTTAAGGAGCTCCCAGATTCCCCATCTGTCCTATGTAAACATTAGTGTGCAGTGTAGGACCCTTCCTAAAATTGGCTGTAGTTCAGACCCCTTTAAATTTGTCACTCTTTGTTTCAATGCAGCCATTTGGTAAGATCAAAAAAGTTCAATTTTTTGCTCATTAATGTACACTCTGCACCCCATCTTGAAAGAAAAAAAAACCGAAATGTAGATTTCTTTGCAAATTTATTAAACTGAAGAAAAACTGAAATATCACATGATCTTGAGTATTCAGACCCTTTGCTCAGTATTGAGTAGAAGCACCTTTTGAGCTAGTACAGCCATGAGTCTTCTTGGGAATGATGAAACAAGTTTTTCACACCTGGATTTGGGGATCCTCTGCCATTCTTGCTTGTAGATGCTCTCCAGTTCCCTCAGGTTGGAGGGTGAACGTTGGTGGACAGCCATTTTCAAGTATCTCCAGAGATGTTTAATTGGGTTTACGTCAGGGCTCTGGCTGGGCTAGTCAAGAATGGTCGTAGAGTTGTTGTGAAGCCACTACTTTGTTATTTTAACAGTGTGCTTAGGGTCATTGCCTTGTTGGAAGATGAAACTTCGTCCCAGTCTGAGGTCCAGAACACTCTGGAAGAGGTGTTCATCCAGGATATCTCTGTACTTGGCTGCATTCATCTTTCCTTCAATTGCTTCCAGTCATCCTGTCCCTGCAGCTGAAAAACACCATGTGCTGCCACTACCATATTTCACTGTTGGGATTGTATTGGGCAGGTGAAGAGCAGTGCCTGTTTTTTTCCACACATACCGCTTAGAATTAACATTAAAAAATTTCAATCTTCGTCTCATCAGACCAGAGAATCTTATTTCTCATAGTCTGGGAGTCATTCATGTGTTGTTTTGCAAACTGTATGGTGCTTTCATATGTCTTGCACTGAGCAGTGGCTTCCAGCGGCACACTCTGCCATAAAGCCCCAACTGGTGGAGGGCTGCAGTGATAGTTGACTTTGTGGAACTTTCTCCCATGCATCTCTGGTGCTCAGCAACAGTGATCTTGGGGTTCTTCTTTACCTCTCTCACCAAGGCTCTTCTCCCATGATTGCTTAGTTTGGCTGGACAGTCAGGTTGAGGAAGAGTTGTGGTCATCCCGAACTTCTTCCATTTAAGGATTATGGAGGCCACTGTGCTCTTAGGAACCTTGAGCCAGATCTGTGCCTTGCCACAATTCTGTCTCTGAGCCCCTTGGGCAGTTCCTTAGACCTCATGATTCTCATGTGGTCTGACATGCACTGTGAGGTCTTATATAGACAGGTGTGTGCTTTTCCTAATCAAGTCCAATCAGTTTAATTAAACACAGCTGGACTCCAATGAAGGAGTAAACCATCTCAAGGAGGATCAGAAGGAAATGGAGAGCATTTGAGTTAAATATGAGTGTCACAGCAAAGGGTCTGAATACTTATGACCATGTGATATTTCAGTTTTTCTTGTTTGATAAATTTGCAAAAATATCTACATTTATGTTTTTTTATTTCACGATGGGGTGCAGAGTGTACATTAATGAGCAAAAAAAATGAATTTTTGGTTCTTACTAAAAAGATGCAATGAAATAAAGAGTGAAAAATGTAAAGGAATCTAAATACTTTCCATACCCACTGTACTGTAAGCTGATAAGTTTTTTGTTTTAAATTTGTTTACATCTACTATAAGCTGATATTTTTTTTTTGTATAAATTTGGTTACATCTATGCACTTGGTGTCATCAATCACTAGCCCTGGCTCTAGATCTCAGGGATGTTTATTCTGCTGTTAGCTCTTGGGTTCTGGTAACACTACACTATGTAAACACATTCCATGTAAGCATTGGAAAATCTCCTGAAAAATATATCGACATAGCCATGGGTCCCTATGAATGCAAGTTAGATCTTAATCAAAGTGGTATGCATTAGCTGTGCTTTCCTATATAGTTGGTCACTGCAGTGAAAACATATACTGTGTGGTCGAGGGTTGATATATGTTACTATATAACTATGCAGTGACATACATTGAAGGTACAGGTTTAAGTTATACATTGGGGAATGCTCCTGACAAACGACTCCAAAATATGCTGTTCCTGTAGCTTTATCATGGTAGTGAACAAAGCACCATTTTCAGTTCTTTGTGAACAGTATGAATAGCCACATATAGTACAATGCTATATGTAATACAATATTACAATTGTTTTCTCTGTCAATATCTGTAGGAAAGTTAGTGCATTACTTAATAAATAAAGTACTATAAAGTATTAAAAAAAAAAAAAAAAAATGAAACCCATGTTAACTGACATCTTTTCTGTTGCCTCCACCTCAAAATATTTCTGAAATTTGTGGTATTCTTAACTTTGGCTCTATCAAAATGCTTGCTTATGCCCTAATCCTCTCCTACCTAGACTACTTCAACATCCTTTCACTGTAGCCTCACAATATTTTTGCTCACCTTTAATCAATCCTCAACTCTGCTGCTTGGTTAACTGATATTACTTCTCATGACTTCTCTGCTTCTTACTAGCTAGCTATTGTTCAGCAAATTCAGTTGATAGTATTAAAGGGGTTATCTCACTACAAGGATTGCTTTTTATGTTGAAGATCTTGCAAAAACAAGTCAGTTGGCAATATGTGTCCATTAACAGTGTCCTACATATTCCTAGATATCCCCTCTTGTATAGGCTGCATCAGCTCCTCAGGTCGCTATAGCTACAGACCTGTTTGACCTATCCTGATAGGCTGCCAGCACTGGTTTCTATAACTACAGACCTGGCTTCTACTGTAACCTAGTAGAAGCCAGTAAACACGCCCCTGAATTCAAAGTGAAACCAAGAAAACAGGACTGAGATGAGATAAATCAATGTAGTGAGACAACCCCATTAACGCTGACAAATGTGGCTCTGTATAACCTATCCCTACCATACATATCTGCCCTAATCTCCTAATACCTCCACTTCACTTATTGCCAAATCCTCACAAGATTTCCTTCTCTGCTCTCCTCTTGTCTGCTCCTCAAACAACCATAACCAAAATTTCTCCCAGACGTTTCCCACTCTATACAACTCATTAATCCAACAGATCATTAATCCAATAGATCAGTCTGTTTTTAACCTCTGAAATTTTCAAAAGTATCCTAATACCCAACCCTTTACAAAAGTCTACAACCACTATTACATTTCAAACAGATGTTTCGCTCACCTTCTGTCTCCTGCCATCTTCCCTTGTAGATTGCAAACTCACACAAGTAATGTCTTCTCTCGCTCTGTACCAGTTAATTGCTTATTAAGTGATGTCTATTGTACATTTTGGTTTTATGCGGTGTATAGAAATTAATGGTGCTTTGAAATAAATAAAATACTTCAACTATATTTCCATATAGCTATGTGATTCCCAAAATGTGTTCTACCTCAACAAACCAACAATACTACCATCCAGTGACAACATATTTGTATAATCACATATTAGTTCTACACTAATATGTTTATAGTGCAATTACATTCAGTGACTCAGAGATGTTATTAACTTTGCCTTTACTTCTCCATCCAGCCAAGAATACCATGACAACTTCTTCCAGCCACAACTTGAATTTGTCACACAAAAATATTGGGCTCCTCATTTTGTTAGCACCCTCTTAGGGAGACATGTATGATTGGCTTTCTCACCCTTTTCTGGCGTAAAATGCGCCTAAGTGAGCCGGCTACGATGTCTAATGCGCCTAAAGAATGTGTTATACGCATTGTTCGTAAAACTCGACAATTTCTAATACACCAAACATGATGGAGCATTTTGGGGGAGGTGTGTCGCACCACACTCGTAATATTAGACACATATATGAATGTGGTTCGGCAAAACTAGGCACATTACTGCTCGAACAGGCAGACCTATTTCAATATGGTCTGCCTGAGCCTGAGGAGTCAAAGTGGAGCTAGATTTGCCAATAAGGCAAAAAATGTCCCTTATTTCTCAACTTACACCAGTACAATAATAAAAAGTGATTTATGATAATTATCAAACTATATAAAATTAAATTATTTAAATTTAATAAAAACTGTTAACATATAAAAATATATAATATCCCACAATATAAAAATATATCCTATAAAATGCATTTAAAATTAATAGAATCTAAAACTAATTTTACATTAAATAACCCACTGATGTTGTTGTTCAAATTTTACATTTTTTTAATTTTTGCAACATTAAATTTGAAATTTATTTTTGCTGCTCTCACCAATTATTCTACATACAGCAAGAGCCAGCACACCACGTCTTATTGGGACCTGTGGTCCACCAAGCAAGATCAGTACCATAGTTTCTATTCACTGGCATGCTATTCTAATGACTTTTCTTTTATTTTCAACCTATATCTATATCTATAGCCTTCATACATGTTAGGCGCATTACTAATGCACCTAATTTCGTAATGCGCCTAACACATATGCAAGGCACATCGAACTTTAGACTCCATTTTCGCACGAAAACCACTTTTATACATTCAGGTGCATTATACACTGAAAACAAGACTCGACAATTCACTTCAAAGCACCTTCCTTCATACATGTCTCCCTTAATCTTTTTTACATCTTTAAACAAACTACCCTTTCATAGAGTCCCAAATGGTGATAACGCTCCTAGTGTCCCATGCAGTAATAACACATCCTGTTGTGTCCAATACAGTAATAGTGCCCTTCTAGTAATAAATTTTATATAATGTGTTTGATTTACATTTTCAATAATACCGTTACATGAAATTTTATTTCACTAATTTGATTACAGTTTCTACTTCTAATAAAATGCACTGGAACACTGCTTTATTGCATTCACCATTTATATATCAAAAAATAAAAACTATGTATATAATTTATATTTAATACACACACAATGGTCAATCTCATAGTTCTCATCCAAAATATTTATCAATAAGTTTATCAAAGTTGCAAGCAACATCCTACCCTGAAGAAAGTTATTAGAGAATTTGGGTTTCAAGTCAATAAAATAAACATACTAATGCTAATAAATAATAATCTGAGATTAGATTGCCATGCATTTTATTGAAACAGTACAGTATCCATATAACGTATACCAAATATAATTCATAATTGAATCGGCTTAAATGTGCCCACAGGCTCTCTCTCTGGCTTAGTAAAAACTGACCAATTAGGAGATTTATGTCATTAGTCATTTACTCTACTAAGTGGACCAAGATCCTGATTTGTCAGAAATTTGGCAGAAAGAAAAATGTTGTTTAGATGCTGAAAAACAACATAAATATTTTAGAGTATGACATGTCATCAGATTTACAGGGATTTACATTTTATGACTGTTTGCTTCAAGCATATTTCATTTCATCAGTCGCTTTTCAGATGTATTGAAATAAAAAAAGTAGTTTTGATACCTAAGTAAATTCCTTACTTTTCTTTGGTAGGTTATGTGCTGCACTATAGGTAAAAACTAATGAATGCATTAACAAAATGCACTGTAACATTGTTGATTTTACTCCTTGATTGCAGGAATGCACCCACTGCTACCCATAAGAATATGCCACCTTGATGGCAAGGTGCCTCCCATTAGTTACAGTAACATAGCCACATTACTGCATCTCATGTTGCAATTTTAATGTTTTTATTTTAAAACAATAACATATGCAAGACATCTTGTGATCAGCATAAAAAATCCAACATAGCTGGAGCTTTTCAAATGGTTGAAAGGCACTTTGAGCCATTTTTTTTTTCTATAAGGAAACACTGGAGTTGTGGTATAAGTTATGTTAATGTGGCAGTTTCAAGAACTATAACTTATTGCCTTGGAGACTAAATCTTAAAGGGAACCTTTTACACAGATTATGCCCCTCTTGTTGAGGGCAGCACATGCTGGTAGTGTCAGACATGCTGTTTCCAATGCTGTGTTACTTATTCTGGAAGATGCTGTAGTTTTCGAGTATTTAATGCTCAAATCTACAGTTTTCAGCCAGAAAAGAGTCATGAAAAGAGTCAGTATTTTTTATACCCCGCCCACCTCAACCGATAACCCTATTAATTTGAATAGGTAGAAACCTGTGAATAACTGTCAGTGGGCGCGGCTAGACTGACACTTCCAGTAGGAAGAAAATGCTGTCATACTGATGAAACCAGAATTACCAATTTACAGGCATTGTTGTGCTTCATCAGTACAGAACAGGGTATTGGGGGACCAGTAAGAAATGTTTTTTTGTTTTGAGGCCATTTTCTTTCTCCTAGAGAAGAGCAAATTGTCATACTTTTTTCCAGTGGAGCATTGCCTCAAAATAAATCTCCATACCACTGGTCCCCTTATTGAAAGTCATTACCCCTCTGAAATATGTCTAAAGCATCTCTTGCTAGCCAACCCATACTCTGCTACTTGCTGATGAGGCGCAAGGACTCCAGAACAGCTGTCTGCAGATTATTGTCTCTGGTATGTGAGTTCTTTTTTCCTGAAGGAGAGTGAATTTGCATACCTTTTCTCATTGAGCATTGCTGAAAAATAAGTCTCTATACCATTGGTCTCTTTAGTAAGAATCAGCATTCCTCATTCCCCAAGCCACTCCTCAGAAATTTTTTAAGTCTTCTCCATTCAGAGATTACTGTTATAATTGTTGATGATGGCGTGTAAGGTGTCAATGCATATTACAGAAATTCAAACAACACAAAATGGAGATTTTCAGTCTCATACACAACTCCCTATAACAAGGGGTATCACTTTTATGCAGTGTTCATTTAAGGTTCAAAGGTAATTACTTTTTTTTTATTCTGTTATTCATTTTAATTGGTTCTTTTTGTCATTTTGCCATAGGATCCAACATTGTACAGTTATAGGACAGGAATGTCATGCTATCTGGAATTTTATAGAACAGTGGAGCAATAGGTTATGTTGTAACTATCGAGAAGTGAGAATTAACTTTATGTACATGAAATGCTGGATTACATTTCCTTGGGCCTATCAGAGGAAATAATTCCACCTTCCATCTTTGCAGGACATTTGCATGTGCTTTTTATAGCATGCAGGGTTTAATCTAGTGATTAGTTCTAAAGATGGCTCCAAATGAGGTTATCTTCTATTAGACTATTGGGGCCCACTAGGGGCATAGCTAAGGACTCATGGGCCCAGGTACAAAAGTTCAGCTTAATTCCCCACTTCTCCCAGGCATTGGCTGTGGATTAATTCTTTCAACATCTAGTTTCCTAATTGACGTGATGGATGTCTTCGGTGTAGCGCGCTGCAAAAAATTCATTTTAAATGGAGCTAAAGAAAAACAAGTTATACAGCCAAAGCTTTTGTTCCGTTTTGTCCCTCCCCTCCAAAAAAAATGTAGGGTGAACAGGAAAAAATGCAATTGTGCCTTTTATTTTATGGGTTTAGTTTTTTTTGGAGTTTATGTTAACCATCTTAATTGACTTATCTGTATTCTGCAGGTCAGTAAGTAGGTAGGGCCACATTATCACTACTATACAAAGACTAATACCATCATAATATTGCTGACCAAACCAGTACACCAAGACCAATATTGCCAATAACAAAAATATACATAGAAAAAATAATGCCGCCACATATCACTACCATATTACTAATACCAATATATTGTTACTGAGCAAACCAGTATACTAAGACCAATAATATCAATAACAGTAATATACAAGCACCCAATAATATCAACACATCATGACCACAAATCACTACCATAAATAGTCTGAATAATACCAGCGTACTGTTACTGAATATAAACTGTTACACTAAGACCACTATATAGTGGTAGATACCAGTGTACACAGGCTCTGCACACATAAGTGATTACCACGCAGTTACATTTAGGGACTCACAGGTGACATCTTATCTGATGAGAGTTGTTCTCTCTTTACTTTCTTCATCCATTTCAGACCATCATGGCGTCTTCTCCCGGCCACGACTCATCCCTGCAGAATTTACCACACGACCTAGTTAGACTCCAAACATTGAATGTGCCCCCATTTGTGCCACCAGTAGGTAGGAACACACTCCATCTAGTAGAAAGCCCCTCCAAAATTAGACAGACAGATAGGAAGATGCTTCTTTTAGGTAGGTTAGACCTTCAAAATTAGATAAGTAGGCACACGCTTCCTATTAAGTATGTAAAACCCCCTTTCAGTATAAAGCCCCTTCTAGTAGGTACGTAAGTAAATAGGGCCCCCTCTAGTAGGTAGGTAGATGCTCCCGCTAGTAGGTAGGTAAGTAGATAGAGCCCCCTCAAGTAGGTAGGTAGATGCTCTCTCTAGTAGATAGGTAGATAGGGCTAATTCTAGTAGGTAGTCAGGTAGATAGGGTCCCTTCTAGTAGGTAGGTAGGGCCCCTTTTCAATTGTTAGACAGGTAGCTAGGGGCCCTTATAGTAGGTAGGTAGATAGAGCCCCTTATGATAGGTAGGCAGGTAGAGAGGGCGCAGATGGTAGGTAGGCAGGTAGGTCGGACCACTCATGGTAGGTAGATAGGGTCCCTTTTGGTATGTAGGCAGGTAGATTGGGCCCCTTTTGGAAAGTAGACAGGTAGATTGGGCCCCTTATGTTAGGTAGACAGGTAGATAGGGCCCCTTATGGTAGGTTTTGCAGTTAGGTAGGGTCCCTTGAGGTAGGTAGGCAGGTAAATAGGGCCCCTTGTGGTAGATAGGAAGGCAGATAGGGCAAATTGTGGTAGGTAGACAGGTAGATAGAGCCCATTGTGGTAGGTAGATAGGGTCTCTTCAAGAAGGTAGATTTGTGTTCTACCCACCCCTCTCCCTTTTATAAACAAAAAAAAAAAAAAAAAAATAATAATAATAATAATACTTACCTCTTCTTTCCCCTGTTCCTCTGCCGAGCATCTCTCTTTGAATCTGGAGTGGGTGGCATAACGTTATCACACCAACTGCTCTTGGACGCCACTGACATCATTACATCGTGCCACTGCCTTCAGTGGCCAGTGATCGCTTTTTCGCCGAGTTTATGTGAGCTGTGTGGCGAGGGGGCCTATCGCAAATGCGACCACTGCAAGCCCTGTACCTGCGCCATTGGTGCCCACATACATTCGGGATATATTGTTATGTCAGAGTTCAGGTCGACCAGAGAATTGTCTGGTACTATGGAGGGTGGGGGGGCAGTCCACCCTGTGTACTTCTTATTCTACTCATATTTATTATTATTATTATTTAAATTGCCATTAGTTCCAGGGTGCTGTACAATAAAGCTGGGTAACATACATAAAATAGGTCTGAAGAAAGTACAATGTTGACATTAAATGACTAACAACTGGTACAGAGGGAGAGAGGACCCTGCCCACAAAGGCTTGCAATCTACAAGGAAGGAGGGAAGAGAGAGAAGGTGAGGTGCAGACATGTTTGTGAGATGCAGTAGTTGCAGCAGGGTTACTGTAAATTGTATGTTATCCTGAAGACATAGGTTTTAACCCTGCATTTGAAACTGGTTAAGGTAGAGATGAGTCTAATGTGTTGGGCTAATGAGTTCCAGAGAACATGTACATTTACTACTTATTACACGCTGCACACTGACTAGAAGCCCACAGTCAAGTCATTTATTATGAATACCAGTCAATATCCAAAGAAACTGCCATGTGCACCACCGTCAGCAGCTAGACAGGCTGGGAGTGACTTAGCTCTTTCAACCAATATTGGACAACTCTAGCCATGTGGCATTTCACAATGCTTTGCTGGAGGATTGCATGTATGGGTGTACAAGATCTGCAAGGATTTATTCCTACTCAAATCAGTTGGAAGTGCCTTCCACCTGGATAAGTGGCCCAGAACATGCCACAAAAGCATTCCCCACACCATAACGTTGCCACCACCAGCTTGTGTTCTGCATTAGTGGTTGCAGGAAGTTTATTCTCTAATGATTTTCAGGTATCATGCCAATGTTTATCAATTCGATTCAGCAGAAAACTTAGCCAATCAGTGGAGGCCCAATTTCAATACTGCTGTAAAATTATAAACTTTTTTGCCAATGTAACTTCGCTAGCAGAGGTGAAATGACCATTTGTCTGCTTTGGGGCCAGTAAGTAATTCAGAGCAATTACTTAAAACATACGTCTGGTAGCCCGCAAGTTAATTTTGGCGGTGAGGTGCTCCACTACAGTGTTTCATTCTGACCTCACACATCTTTATAGCTGATGTATACTTCTCACATCAATGTCACGTGATGCTCTACAGTTTCTACATCACTTATTTGCAGTCTTGTATTCACTCATTATGCACTTTTAGCACACGAATAATTCACAAACTGAACAGTTTCAGGACTCTTAGCCCTCTTTGATCAAAAAGCCAATAATCATCCCGTTATTGCAACTCTGATAAATTGACCGAAAAACCTATGACAACAACTAGGGTTATGTGTGCAGACAACCTATCACACACCTTTTTACCCACCAAGCCAGCTCACAACATGACTTCTTTTATGAGCTATGTGCTCCCAACATTGAAAGTAGAAAGTAGTCACAAAATGGAACTTGACCGTGCAGAAAACAGTTAAATCAAAATATGGTAACACTTGTTTTGTATACCTAAAAGTGTTAACATGGGGGGATGAGGATTACTGAAGATGAAACAGAAGTACTACTATGTATATGGATATCTGATTTGTTTTCTGAATGACTAAAGACAACTAAACCTCAATTTAAGTTCCAGAAACTGTATACAAGACTTAGCCTTAGACCTTATGCTTTGAGAGAATCAAATAATTCATTTCATACCGAACATTAGGAATTACATTAATCTTCCTCCATAATTTAGTTTAAAAAATGGTATTCGGGATGAACTCTACATTTATGAAGGTACAACAGTTTGTCCCATCTTAAATTGTTCAGTACTGTTTTCTTTGTTCGTCAGTCGTACACCATGTTACTAAATACAACTCTTAGCCAGAGAGTTCTTCAAAAATGTGTTTTATCACACAGTTTGGCAGACTTGTAAGATTGTGCTGATAGCTAGCTAGATAGATATATAGATAGACAGATAGATAGATAAATAGGTAGACAAAGTCAAATAAGTAGGTAGGTTTGTTTTGTACAGGTTAAACAATAGGCATATATGAAACAGATGGACTTCAAAATAGAAAAAAATAAAAATATAAATATAGTGGGACATGCATGAAAACTGTTTAGGTCTAAGACTTTCTTTGTTGCTCACAGAAACCAATCAGAGCGCCCCTTTCTTTTCATATAGTGCTCTGAAAAAAATGAGAGGGGAGCTTTAATTGGTTGCTATGGGCAACAAAGAAAGTCTTAGACCTAGACAGTTTTCGTAAATGTGGCCCATAGTGGTAAAGTATCTATTACATGCGTAAAGTGACTGTCTCATCACAGACAGCCTCTCTAATAGAAGAGTCACAGTAACAGTCATGTAATTACCATGATCTGTAGACTTCAGTGTAAAAATAGCAGAACACTGTGGTCATTCAAATATATAGAGAAATCAATATTACATATTGATTTTATTTCTGTGACCAACATAGTGGAAAATATCCATATATCTCTTTTCTGTAGTAAAATCCCAAATGCAGATTTTAGATAAAGACATTTAATTATAGTCAAATCACTTTTCACACATTTTCTTTGTAAATCAACACATCTAGTCTTGTCTATCTGGGACAGCTGTTTCTCCCCTTTTATTCTAAGGCTGTTGATGGCACTGTCTAAAAACTGTGAAAGAGGTGACACAAAAGAATGACATCACTAAGTTTAGAGTAATAAGAAAACGGCAAAAGACAAAAATAAGGACACTGTTAGAAGGGAGCAGCAAATATGGTAATAAGATGATAGATAGATAGATAGATAGATAGATAGATAGATAGATAGATATTAGATATCTGCTATACATAGGTACTGTACATAGATACATTTATGAACACTAGATAGATAGATAGATAGATAGATAGATAGATAGATAGATAGATAGATAGATACTAGGTAGGTAGATAGTTAGATACAAGATAGAAAGATGCATGATATAATGATAGAGAATAAGCCAAGAAAGATCACATGCTTGCTTTCCTACAAGGTTCATTGGATGTGGCCTTGTGATCCTTCCATAGCTTGAATGATGATGTGCAGGGCCGCCATACAGGGGGTACAGGGGGTACTCCCGTATGGGGCCCGGAGAGATAAGGGGGCCCACTTCAAGCAGGCCCCCTTATTTCACATAGAACAGAAGAGCGCGGCGCAGCCGAGCGCCGCGCTTTACACGGGGCCCGGTGGTGGCTGGTGGTGAGCGTCGGCGCTGGGGACAGCGGCGCCGGGAGGTGGGAGGGGCCCGTGCTCCGCCTCCAGGGCCCGCTCCACCTCCACTACGGCGTCTTCAACTAAATATACTGCCGGGCAGGGCGGAGTGGTGCTGGGAGGAGACCCGCGCTCCCGGCACAGCGGCGCTACAGGAGTCTTCTACTTACATGCCTGCGCGCTGTAGCCAGAGCTGGGCCGTCCTCCTCTGTGGGCAGGATGCGGAATAATTTGATTCTGTGAGGCTCTGCCCCTCGGGGGCGGAGCCTCACGAATTCAAATTGTTCCACATCCCGCCGCTGGGCACACTACTCAGCGGCGCCGGCGGAGACAGAGGAGGAGGGCCCGGCTCCGGCTATATCGCAACCATGTAAGTGGAAGATTTCTGGAGCGTAGCTGTGTCGGGAACCAGGACCTCCTCTCAGAGCCAGCTCATGGTGCGGCACCGGCACGGCACCATACAACGAATGTGAGGGGCCCCCCTTCGCCCACCCATAATTGTGGGGGCCCCCCTTTCCTAACCTTGCCCACTTACTAGCCCTGCCATTACTGTGGGGGCCCTGGAGGGGGGGAAACTATACCTACAGGGGGCCCTAATACTGGGGGGGGACTATGCCTACAGGGGGCCCTAATGACTGGGGGGGAAGCTATGCCTACAGGGGGCCCTTATGACTGGGGGGGGGCTATGCCTACAGGGGGCCCTAAGACTGGGGGGAGAACTATGCCTACAGGGGGCCCCAAAGACTGGGAGGGGGGAACTATTTGTCTACGGGTGGGGGGTACTATTCTGCCTACAGGGGTGCCTTAATCTACAGGGGGGGGACTATTCTGCCTACAAGGGGGCCCTAATCTATGGGGGGGGGACTATTCTGCCTACAAGGGGATCCTAATCTACAGAGGGTCCTATTCTACCTACAGGGGTGGCCTAAGCTACAGGGGGCCCCCATTGTACCTACGTGGGAACCCTAAGCTACCGCCCGTGGGCCCGAAGCTACCTACGTCTCCCCAAGCTACCTAGCTACTGCCCGGTAGATGCCTAGCTACCGCCCGGGGGCCCCGTTGTACCTACATACTGACTGGGGGAGCCCCAGAATTACCAGGGGGTAATTCTTACCCTTTTGGCCATTATGGAGGGGGAGTTTGTACATGGGGGAGGGGGCACTCAGTTGGGAAAATGATAAAAAAAAGTGAGGAGTCTCAGGTGTTTGTGTGGTAAATTCTGCAGGGACAAGTGGTGGATGGAGGAAGTCATCTTGGAGGTCTGGACCGAATAGAGAAGAAAAGGGAAAGTGAACGACTCATCAAACAAGACGTCACATGTGAGGCCCTAAATGTAAGTAAACTATTTGCAAAGCACCTGTGTACTTGGTATCTACCACTATAGGGTCACTGTAGGGGAAATTTTGGTTTTGGTGTGTGGTTTTATAATCCTAGCATTAGGGGTATTATTCGTATTTTTTAGTTGGAATAGGGTGGTAAATTGTGGCGGTATTTTTAAGGTGCTTGTATATTGTTTGTTTTGTGTTTTTGGTCTTGGTATCGGGTTAAGTCAATAACTTAGGTGGGATAGTCGGGTATAGGGTATGATAGGTGGGGGTTTTTTTTAAAATTTATTATTGTTGACTGGAAAATTTTGGGTTTGGGTTACGGGAGGTATTTGCGGGCCCTTGTAAACCCACAAGAACTAAAACCCAAAAACAATGGCACAATTGTATTTCTTTCTTGTGCCCCCAAAAACAATTTTTTTTTTCGGGGGTGGGAAACGGGGGATGGGGGGGCTCTGCGGGACCCCCTGGGAGGGGCGGGAGGAGGGGGGGGGGGAGATGCTCAGCTTATGGGGCCCCAAAATTTCTAAGGCGGCCCGATGATGGTGATGAGATACAAAGGAAAACAAAAACTTGTGCACAAGTAAAACTGGTAGTTAATAAAGACCAATGTTTTTATACCCCCCCATTTCATGTTAGATTCATTTGATGGGAAAACAGCACAGATGTTTTGGGATCATGATCAGCCCCATTATCCATATACAGTTACTGTAAGAAATGTATTGCTCTTTTCCCAAAAGTGTAAAAAGGTTAACTTGTCTTGAGTCTTCTATGCTATTACTGTGTTATTACATTCAAGTGTGAGTGCACACTTTTTACATTGCAAAGCTCAGTCAGTCACAGGGCCGCCATCAGAGATTTCAGGGCCCCCTACAGCTTAAATTTCTGGGCCCCCCAACTCCGCCTCCTGTCAACCCCATCACTCTGCCCCATCAACCCCGTGCCCAAAAATCCCAGAAAAAAAAAACATTTAAACCCGCATTTATAAAAAAAATACACAATGTACTTTTTATAAAACCCCCTAATACAACACACCCTTTTTTAAAAAACATATATATACAAACAAAATTATTCATACCATTATCCCCATAATATATATAAATACACATATACATACATACAAACACATATAACATATCAACACCCTATAAGAACACATAACATATACAGACACACATACACTAAAAACAGACACACAATACAGACACACATACACATAAAAACGGGTACACCCCCCCCCCCTCCTACAGGACCTAACTACAGAGAACAATACACTACAGGGCCTACAGCTACAGGGCACCATTGTACCTACGTGGACACTAACTACCGCCTGACCGAAGCTACTAGTCTCCCAAGTACTAGCTACTGCCCGGTAGATGCCATAGCTACCGCCCGGGGCACCGTTGTTCCTACATACGACTGGGGATACCCCAAATTATCAGGGTAATTCTACATTGGACCAGTATGAGGGAGTTTGTACATGGGAGGGGGCTCAGTTGGAAAATGATAAAAAGTGAGGATCTCAGGTGTTTGTGTGGTAAATTCTGCGGGACAGTGGGAGGGAAGTCATCATGGAGGCTGACCGAATAGAGAAAAAAGGGAAAGTGAACGACTCACAGAACAAGGCGTCACATGTGAGGCGCTAATGGAAGTAACTATTTGCAAAGCCTCTGTGACTGTTTACTCACTATAGGGTCCGTAGGAGGAAATTGGTTTGGTCGTGAGTGGTTTATAATCACTAGCAGTATGCTGGTAGTTTCAGTATGTATGTTGGAGTTGCTGAACTTGGCCGTATTATTAGGTGCTTGACTTGTGTGTTTTGTGATTTTGGTCTTGGTATACTGGTTTAGTCACTAACTTATGTGGCTAGTCCAGTTTGAGCTATAGGTGTGGTATTATTTGAAGTTTATATTGTTGACTGGCAATATGGTCTGGTATCCCTGGGTTCTGGACCTTGTATACCCACAAGAACTAATCAAAACAAGTGGCAGATTGCATTCTTTCTTGTACCCATACATTTTTTTTTTTTAGGGAGGTCGACGGGGATGTGCGGGGCTCTGTTCGGGACGGCCGGGACCGGAGCGGGAGGAGCGGGGGGAGGGGGCAGATGTCAGCTGTTATGGGCCCCAAATTTTGATGGCGGCCCGATGTGTGTGAGAATTACAAGGAACAACGTAAACTTGTGCACAAGTAAAACTGGTAGTTAATAAAGACCAATGTTTTATACCTCTCATTGTCATGTTAGATTCATTTGCATAGGTAAATAGCTACAGGATGTATTGGGCATCATGATACAGCACCATTATGCCATATACAGTATACTGTATAGTAAATGTATTGCTCTGGTTCCTAAAGTGTCAAAAGGTTTAACTTGTCTTGAGTCTTCTATGTTATTACTGTGTTATTACATTCAAGTGTGAGTGCACACTTTTTACATTGCAAAGCTCAGTCAGTCTTGTGAATTGTGGATTGCTACATCCAATAGAGGTTACTTAATAGTTAAACTCTTTTCCCATAAGCCTTTGTTATATCTAAAACACCCAGTGAGGTGGAAAAGGTGATTTAATCCTCACACACCAACATGGTGCTCATTCTCTCCAATGAGATACATTACCCCTGCTAAGCCACAATGGCCTCTCACCTAGCTAGCCAGTAAGTTCTACTCTGCACTGATGAGAAGCAAAAAAGCTGTCTTTAAATGAACGAAACTGGTTTGGCTTGAACCCATTTTCTTGTCAAAGCTCAGTCAGTCACATTTAAATTGAGGATTGCTACAGCCTATGTAGAGATGGAGAGCTAAAGGGGTTTTATCGTTTGAAGCTTTTGCACACCTGAGCTCCTTCTATCAATTTCACTTTCAAACCCAGGGGCAAGTCTCTTCTCTCAGTAGGCTGTCTCTCCTCCCAGGAGACGTGTGTCCCCTCAATGAAGAGCTGTGACATCACCATTCTTTGTAAGCAGAGGAAGAGGGAGGTTGTCAGCTTTGCAGCCCTCCTGTTCTGCTTCTCATGTCTGTAGAGCTGCACATGCACAGAGCCTGTATTGCTGGAATCAGCTATACATAGAGCCTGAACTGATAAAACACATATGAAGAATGCACACTGCCCCCCCTCTCCCTCTGTTATCAGGAAGGAGCTAGAGCAGACTGTATAAGGCTGTTATATGGGGGGAGCACAGGGTATAAGACTGTGTTATATGAGGGGAGAGTGAATCTAGCAGTCATACACAAAGCCTGAACTGATGAAACAAGTGAGAGAAATGCTCTCTGCTATCCTTCTTCTCCCCTCTGTTATCAGGCAGGAGGGAAAGCAATGTATAAGACAAGACTGTGTTATATAAGGGGAGACAGAATCTATCAGCTAGATAGTCAGTAATTGCCCAGATCGTTCACCTTAGAGCTGGGAGATGAGTGTAGAGCCGGCAGCCCTCTCAGACAGTTAGTTTCACTATCGAGTCACACAGCTCAGAGGGGAGTAAGCACAGAGTTCGGCTATGTTCACACGGTGTATTTGCAGGGCGTAATTACGCCCCGCAATTACGCTGTGTGACCGGGGGCGGGGCGGGAGCGGGGGACTGAGCAGAGGGCTGGCACCGCCGGCCCATAGACAATCACTGCTAGCGGCGCGTATACGGCGCTAGAAAGTGACATGTGAATTATCACCCCGCCCGGCGGCTTCGCCGGCAGGAGAGAAGAGACGTAATCCATAGTTCTCTGTGAGAACTGTGAATTACCGTAATGAATGGGCCGTTTTCGGCCCGTAATTGGCGCACTTCGGCGCGTAATTACGGACCGAAATACGGCCCATTTTAAGCCGTGTGAACATGCCTTTCAGGTGTTTCCCATCCGGGGGCCTTACTCAACAGGATGAATGACATATCAGTCAGTCAATCACAGAAAAAGGAGGCGTGTCACGACCAGCTGCTGCAGAAATAGCTGCAGATGCACAGAAAAGCTCATATCTACTATACTAAGTGACTTAGGTAATGCAAACCAAATACAAAAGTGCTTATTTTTACTGTCCCTATAATCTGAGATATGACCTTTATAGCGAGAAAACCCCTTAAAGCCTTTTCTCCCATAAACCTTTCTTATATGCAAAATGCTCAGTGAGGTAGGAAAGACGATTATATTCTGACACATTGACATGGTGCTTATTCTCCCTAATGTGATACATTACCCCTTGTGAGTACACAATTAAAAGATGACTATTGCCTGAAAAACAGTATCGTAAGTGTATGACCAGATTTGTTTTTCTCTTTCTGTAATTCCCTGCCTCACAACATCAAAATTTAGCAAAATTTGTCTCCATAAAACAGGTTGTAATAACTTGATTGAGGAAGGCAATATACATTGTATTTAACCCCTTAAGGACCTGGCGTTTTTTGTTGTTGACACGTTCGTTTTTCCCTCCTCGCCTTCCCAGAGCCATAACTTTTTTATTTTTCCATCTACATAGACACATGAGGGCTTTTATTTTGTGGGACAAGATGAAATTTCTAATGGTGTTGTTCACTATACTATAGAATATACAGGGAAACCGCAAAAAAATTCCAAGTGGGACAAATTGTGAAAAAAACGTATTTTCGCCATGTTTGCAGGGGTTTTGCTTTTACGGCATTCAATATTCGGTCAATGCAATGTGTTATCTGTATTCTACAGGTTGATACGCATCCGACAATACCAAACATGTAAGGTTTCCGTTATGCTTTGGTACCGTAAAAAAATTCCAAACTTTTTCTATTTTTGAAATTTGCGACGCAGCGCCAGTTTGTGCGACCAATAACTTTTTTGTACTAACACCTATGGACGTCAGTGAGGATGCATTTTTTGCAGGCCAAAGTGTACTTTTTATCGCTAGCAGTTTGGAATGCATGCAACTTTTTTGATCACTTTTATTCCATTTTTTAAAGTGACATAAAATGATAAAAAAATGCAATTTTGGCGTTTGGAATTTTTTTTCTTCTAAGGTTTTCAGCGCACGGGATAAATGATGTTATATTTCTATAGATCTGACTTTTTCGGACGCAGTGATACCAAATATGTGTAAATTTATTATTTTATTGTTTTTATTTGTAAAATGGGAAAAGTGGGGTGATTTGAACTTGTAATACTTTTTTTTGTACTGTAAAACTTTATTTTTTTTTTTTTTACTTTAACATTGAGGCCACCTATGGTGCTTGACCACTAGGTGGCGCGATTGTCAATATAGTCTAATGCATTGCATATGGCAATACATTAGACTGTACCAAGATGGAGGTTTCCCCACTTCCTGTCTGCGGACGGAAGTGGGGCAAACCAGGACATGGAAGTGACCCCCGCTGCCATGTCCGGGGGTCGGATCGTTGCAGCTATGCAGTGCCGCGCACCGATCGTCATTCATTCAGATGCCATCTTTGCCGCGGTGTCTGATGGGTTAAACAGCGCGGGCGGGCGGCGCTGCCCATTCGCGCTGTAACGGCCAGGTGTTAGTGGCGATTAGCGGCTGTGCGGGGGGAAGGCGGGGGGGTGGGGGTCACGAAACGATCCCCCTGCAAAGCCCCTTATGGACCCTGGGACGTACTCATACGTCCAGGGTCCTTAAGGGGTTAATAGGCCCTGAACATATTGTTTTCACAAACTTTTATTATATTCCATGTTTTGTCAATTAATGTTCAGCACAAGGTTACCTGATAAAAAAAATTGGTAAAATTAAATTATTTTCTTCTTTAATATCAATCAGAATGTCCATTTTGAGTTTCAGTCTTGCTGTCCCGCATTAGTATTATAAGGGAGATTAAAGCATAGTTCATTTTCCAAAGCTCTGTAAACCATTTCCATGCATGTTATTACTACTGCTATACTTCAATTAAATTTCTATTTAATTTCCAAACTGGGTGATAGTCATTGTAGTGCATTTCAGATAAGAGGTCAATTCAATTTAATTAAAATTCAATAACTGATGTTGAGTATGACAAGTAGGACAGAAATGTAATAAAACATATATTTTTAGTACTTGTTTAAAATCAATGTTTACTATTAGTAAACTTATGACATATGTGTCAATCTATCTATCTACCTATCTTTTTCCCACCAGAACAACCCCCATCCACATGCTTTATTGTTTTGTAATCCCATTAATAAGTACAGTTAGGGCTAGGGCCAAGCTCTTTGGTGCCTTAGGTAAATAAGGCTAGCGCCCCTTCGTCCTCCTCTCCACAAAAAATTAAAATCCCTGGCCACAACCTAACACTGCCTGCAGCCTCCCCAGCTAGGTGGAATGGGAAAAAAACATCACAATTGTACCAACACACCAGTGCAAATACTGGGGTCTACTAGGATGTATTTATATAAAATAATATACTATGTATACAAAGCATTAATAGAAGTAGCTATAACGACAGTTTTCTATGGATGACACCTCTAAATGTTGGTCATACAGTTGCCACATAATTTCACTATACAAGCAGCACTATACCATTACTGCAGAAACCAGTATACCACGACCAATATTATCAATGATACTGCTATATAAAGACCAAATAATATCGCCACATCATGACCACATATCCTCAACACATAGTTACTGAAGAATACCACCACACTGTTCCTGAATATAAACCAT
This sequence comes from Phyllomedusa bahiana, assembly GCA_025379985.1. Taxonomy (NCBI): domain Eukaryota; kingdom Metazoa; phylum Chordata; class Amphibia; order Anura; family Hylidae; genus Phyllomedusa; species Phyllomedusa bahiana. Next base: position 12,351 of record JAODAL010035382.1, on the reverse strand, counting down.
TATACTGCTACTACTACTAGCAATAATTCCATCAAAAAGGACTCACAATTAGGAAGGTCCAGAGATAAATCCTCAATCAATGAAAAAATTAGCCTTTTATAAAACTTAACATTTATTTATTATCCTTAAAATACTTCTCTAAGTCATGAAAAATGACAAAAACATAACAAACTGTTTTTTTTTTTCACCTTAACCCTTTAACCCACCTGGACGTATGCCGGTAAGGGCACCATCCCACACTGTTTAACCCTTTAGATGTGGCAAAGATGGCCATGGAATCTAAATCAATGAGAAACAGTGTGCACCGTCCCTCACTTCGATCAGGGCACCCATGGTGAAACTGCGGGGCTCAGACCGCTTATCATGGCAGCTGGAAGCCTAAAAAATATTAAAAGTTCAAATCACCCCCTTTTGCCATTTTACAAATACAAAAAATAAAATAATAAAAAGTTACACATATTTGGTATTGCTACGTCTGAAAAAGTCAGATCCATTCAAATATAGCATCATTAATCCCATACGCTGAACACTGCAGAAGAAAAAAATTAAAAACGCCACAATTGCGTTTTTTTGGGTAATTTCATGTCCCCTAAAAATTGGAATACATTTAATCAAAAAAGCTGCATGTATTCTAAACTGGTACCAAAAAAAAGTATACTTCAGCACAAGAAAAATGCACTCTCACCCATGTCCATAGGTGTTAGTACAAAAAAGTTATTGGTCGTAGAAAATGGTGCAGCTGCACAAATTTCAAAAATAGAAATTGTTTGGAATTTTTTTATGGTACCAAAACATAACAAAAACCCTACGGGCCACATGTATGAAAACTGTCTAGGTCTAAAATTCCCTTTGTTACCCATAGCAACCAATCAAGTGCCCATTTCATTTCATATAGTGCTCTGGAAAAATGAGAGGGGGCGCTCTGCTTGGTTGCTATGGGCAACAAAGTGAGTTTTAGACCTAGAAAGTTTTCTTACATGTGGCCCTACATGTATGGTATTGTCAGATTTGTATCAATGTGTAGAATATAGATAACACATCATTTTTACTCAAGGTTGAATGCCATACAAACAAAACACCCGCAAACGTGGTGCAGGTAAGTTTTTTTCACATTTTGCCCCACTTAGAATTTTTTTTTGCGGTTTCCCAGTATATTCTCCATAACGATGAACAACACCATTGAAAGTACATGTTATGGCTTTGGGAAGGCGAGGAATGAAGAGACATTATTTTGACAATGGGTTAGGGGTTAAACAAACACAAATACAGAACAGGGTGAACTACAACAAATCCATTCTGTACTGAGGGGCCATGTCTTTGCCTCAATTTACCTCTGAATATATATTTCTCACCCGGATATGTCCTATTAAATACCTGAGAGGGTTGTTGCTCTGAAAAGGGCGACTCTGCATTATTTAACCTGCTTTTTCCCTGGCGTTTACTCTAAGATAACCATTGTACTCTCTCAATGTGGGGGTAATATTTCCAATAGGTAACATTTAAACCCATTATAGTTACTTTATCTGACCTACTGTTAATTTAAGTATCTTAAATTGTCTGCCATAATTAGTATCAAGTGTAGCAGTGCTCAGGTATTTAATAGGGCATATCAGGGTGAGACATACATAATCAGAGGTAAATTGAGGTAAAGATGTGGCTCCTCAGTACAGAATGGAATCGCTGAAAAAAAACTTGAAAGACTCATGCAGATATATGGCTCTGGAACGTAAAGGGGAGGACACTTAATTTGGGAAACTACTTTTATACTACCTTTTTGCATTTACAGATTGTGCATTGTGATAATTTTTGAGTGGTAACCTAAGAGCAGAGGTCTGGCAAGCATCTATTGTATTTCACTCTGTTCTGTATTTGTATTTGCTTAAGGTGAAAAAAACAGTTTGTTATGTTTTTGTCATTTTTTATGATTTTGTGTATTTTAGGAATAATACATAAATGTTAAGTTTTATAAAAGGTTAATTTTTTTAGTGATTTAGGGTCTAACAATAAATCTGCCATACAGTGACCATATAGTGGTAGTACCAGTTGTACATACAGTTGAAACCAGAAGTTTACACTTTATAAAAAGACACATATGCATTTTTTTCTCACTATCTGACATGAAATCAGAATAAACAACCCTACAACATGATGCTGCCACTCTCGTATTTCACAGTTGGGATAGTGTTCTTAGGTTTCCAAGCTTCTCCCTTTTTTTTCCAAACATAACGATGGTCATTATGGTCAATTTTAGTTTTATCAGACCACAGGACATGGCTCCAAAAATGTAGTTCTTTGTTCCTGTGTGCATTTGCAAACATTAATCTGGATTTTATATGTTTCTGTTGGAGTAATGGCTTCTTCCTGGCAGAGTGGCCTTTCAGCCTATGTTGATACAGTACTCGTTTCACTGTGGATAATGACACAATCATACCAGCTTCCGCCAGCATCTTCACACGGTCTTTTGCTTTTGTTCTTGGGTTGATTTGCACGTCAGACCCCAGCACGTCTCCTTCCTGAGTAGTATGATGGCTGGACATTCCCATTTTGTTTGTACTTGCTTATAATTGGTTGTACAGATGAACAAGGCACCTTCAGGTATCTGTAAATTGCACCCAAGGATGAACCAGACTTGTGCAAGTCAACAATTCTCTTCCTGATATCTTAGTTGATTTCTTTAGACTTTCCCATGATTTTATACACAGAAGCAGTGTGTTTACATCTCTGTGCTATCTAATCATCTATCTCTGTCTATTTATAGGTTTATATATACCCTATACCTTTCTTCACAGCACAGGATATGCCCGAAATGTGTAAGCGTAGATACCAGCAGTTTTATACCTGCATTATTTGTACAATATGTACTATTTTTAAATTGGATAAGCAATAAAATTGAAGAATTTTATTTTAGATGGTGCCAAACTTTTTTGAGGATACTCAAAAGAACTACATTAGTATTTCTGAGCTGATGGACGTTCTAGTGTTCATTGCACGTCTATTATAGATATGTTCCTGGAATTGTGAAAAGACAATCAGACCATGGAAAAAAGTTGGGTGAGCATCAAAACCTATATACTTTTTGTGCCTGATTTCCAGGGACTTTGCCAGGTTTTATAGATTTCTTTCCACACATTTAACCAACATACTTTACTAATTCTAACAGATTTCAAACACGCCACAGAGATAATAGTCCAAGGCTTTGTACAAATTAGTATTATGTTTTCCATTGTAAATGAAGCCAAATTAGTTGTGATGGATCTATTTCTAAAGAGATCTCAAAACATTTTGACAGATCACATTGACTTTTAATGGGTAAATCCACTCTCTGATTGGATTAAGTATTTTGACTCCAATAGTTATGCTTCAGGCAGTGCAGTTTTTGCCATCTGTTGGGAAATTTTATGAAATGGCATACAGTGCTATTGTGAACAGAGCTTGTATAAGCATGGAAGCAAATTCTCTCAAACAAATTCTAATAATGGTACCAATGGGAAGTATATAAAACAGGAATTAAAGTAAAAAGCATTTCATAAGAAGAAAGAAATAGTTTAGCACTGCAAGTAAACTTTGCCCTCAGGGAATTGTCTTGCTGTGGCACATATCTTTAATTATCTTCCCCTTGGAAACAGCAAAAGATTTGCTTGGTAGATAAAACTACATCAAGTGATAAGATACTGTAAGTTTCAGCATGGTTATTCAAGGGCAAGGAAAATAATGAAATCTGAGTGGACAATCAAAATGTGATAGCAGGTGGTACTTGATAGTGATGTTCAGATGATAGTGCACAATGACCATGCTGATGGACTATGATTACCTTCAATGTGGGGATAATGTTTTCAAACACTGCCTAATAAAGGAAATATAATTACACATATAGCTGCATATGTGCATTATTCAGGCCATACACTTAACTTGCTTAATGACAAAATGAAAGGCAAATAAAACTCTGACACTCAGAAACATATATTTTGGAAAATAAAATCAACTAAGTGCCTGTATATAGATACTGTATATACGGTTGAAGTAAAGTTTTACTTGGCGGTGATACCATATTACCCATTTGTTTGTTCTTAGATCACAATATAAGCCAATTAATAAAGTTAAGATAACTTTTGTGTCACAATATTATAGTTATCTGTCAAGTTTATATTTGCTACATCTGTAAATGTTTTCCTAGATAAAATTTAGTTAGCTGCTATACTTGTCATATATTTTACATGTACCACTTCCAACATGTGGTATAACGATCATTGCAAGAAGAGTAAAGGTTTCTGCCCTGATCTGTCCAATGACAAATAAAATTTGTCAGATCAGGGCAGTAAACCTCTACTCTTCTTGCAGAGACCTTTATACCACATGTTGGAAGTGGTACATGTAAAATATATGACAAGTATAGCAGCTAACTAAATTTTATCTAGGAAAACATTTACAGATGTAGCAAATATAAACTTGACAGATAACTTTTGTGTCACAATATTATAGTTATCTTAACTTTATTGAATGGCTTGTGTTGTGATCTAAGAACAAATAACAGTTAACATACACCTTTTTTTTTTCTTTCCAGTACCATCACATCTTCTATAATAAGCATGACTAGGTGAGTCCTGGAGCTCCTGTTTCCAAACTCACCTCATCTATATGTTATACAAGAGCAGGAAATTTCCCCAAAAGATGGTGAGTGGTGCCAGAGCACTTGAAAAAGGTGTAGGAAGAGAGTGAAGCTGGGAAAATCAGGGGGAGGAGATAGTTTGTAGAAGTCACTATAGAGTAGACTGTGGTTAGAGAGAGATTGGGTTGAGAATTACCGAGCACAGGCGGGCTCCAAATAGAGACACCAGAGAATACCAACACTGGGAGGGGTATCCACCATTTCTGATACAAGACGATTAGTTATGGACAGAAAGCGAAACTCCTGTCCCACAGACATGCCGCTGATAATCTTGTCAAATTTACCCCAAGCAATATCAAAAAACATAAAAGACTTGTTTACAATTAATGGTTTAGATATGACGGTAAATAAATCTTTCAAACGACTTTTGGTTTATTTTGTGACACACTTGCACCCGGTTATTACTTATAGACTCAACAAGAATGGTTGTTTTACTATAATGTGAATTTTAATATAGAGAATACCCTTTCTCATTATCTGTCAAATGTTATTTCTCCTATAAATTGTTTGATGTTGTTTCCACCTTCACAACTTTTGTATTGCACCACCTTATACTTGGTAGAAGTTTGTTTCAAACAAACAACATAAAGCAGATAAACAGGAGGTAATTTATCTATAAGTACAAACATATTTAGCAGTAGTGCTGTAGCTTAAGTGCACAGTTCTAATGAGGCCACAAATTGTTGGTGAAACGTATTGGTACCAATTTATATATGTTAATGCTAGTTGTTTTTTTTTCGTATAATTACATTGAAAAAGGCCATTGTGCCCTGTTAATAAATCTGGCACATTGCAGGTTGGTCAGGTTCTAGCAATTTCACCTGGGGCTCCAATATTTAAAATTGCCCACATAGTTCCTGGTTCACAATTTGTCTTTATTGTGACTTATTTTCTCAAATCCTATAAAAAGGTGTCTAAGGCTACATCTTCATGGCAATTGTAAAATACCATTGGATTCTGTTATAGCTATCAGCATTTTATAATCGTTTTTCATTTTTACTGCGTTTCTTGCATGGATTTTATGATCGGTTTTTGGATTTCATCCAGCCCATAACATTGAACAGTACTATAATCTGTCATTTTCTGCCGGATTATAGAATATATTCTAAGTTTTTTCATTTAATTTTGGATTTGAAGTCCGTCCTCAGAAAATCTGAGCTGTGTAGACTACAGTTCGGATTTTCTATTGAGGTCTATGGGGATGATTTACAGTTGGATTTATTTTTTTTTAACTCTAAATACTGAATCTACTTAAAAATCTGACCATAAACTAGTGCATGGCAGATGTAGTCTAAGAATTCTTAATCATGATGATGCAGCACGCATAGCACTCACTTTGTTCACACATCTATAAAACGATCTTTAAGGGCCACATGTATGAAAACTGTCTAGGCCATAGCAAACGTTATATATTATAAAACTAATTTAATACCTAAATATATATATATATATATATATATATTAATATATATATATACTATATATATATATATATATATATTATATATATTATATATATATATATATATATTTATATAAATATATATATCTTCATATATCTATATATTCTATATATATATAATATATTTATTTTACTCAGATATATATCTTATATACATATCTATAAAAATATATATCTATATCTTACTATATATATCTAGAATATATATTTTCTATTTAATCTATATATCCTCTATCTATATTTCCTTATATCTATTTTATCCTATATATAATATATATATATATATATATATATAATATATATATATATATATATATATATATATAAAATTTTTTTACATATATATATATATATAATATATATATATATATATATTAAATTAGGTGTAGAATTATTTTTTGTTACACCTTCAAATTGGTTGTCTCTGTCAGATTGGCATTGTAAACTGGTCTCAGATGAGAGCATGGGAAACATGCACACCACACACAGGTTCTGGTGCTCAAATCTGTTTTATTGATTTGAAGTTACTAAGTCTCTTATCTTTTTCCATGGTATGTGGCACAGATAGAGTTGGGCGAATTTTCAAAAAATTCGTTCGGTCACTTCGACGAATTTTCGCCAAAAATTTGTTCGTTACGAAATACTTCGCCACGAATCGCGATCAAAAGCAGCTATTTCCAGGCTGCACAGAGCCTGCAGGGTGCTGTAGAACGTTGTGCCATGCTTAAATATGCAGAGGGAGCTTGGTTTGGTCTTCATACAATGTTGTGTTTTAGTATGACACGCAGATGACTGCCGCCGCTTTTAGAATCGCTTCACTATAAAATTCCCTGGGCACTTAAGAGGCAAAGACCAAAAAACTGAGCGGATGTAGCTGATAAATCATGCAAGCAAAGTGGAAAAAAGCAAGCTGAGAGCTCGGTGGCAACATAGTGAAGAGTGTGGAGGTGACGGCGGCATGCAAACAGATGAGGTCAGGCGTGGACAATGACATTCGGAGGTGGCAAAACATGGAGGAAGCCACAGAGTGCACAATGACGAGAGGAGGTCACGGCGGCAGCAGCAATGAGGTCAGGCAGTGGCACAATGACATTCTGGAGGTGGCAAAACAGTATTAGGCCACAGAGTGGCACAATACAGTGGGAGGTCACGGCGGCAGCAGATGAGGTAGGCAGTGGCACAATGACATTCTGGAGGGGCAAAACAGTATTAGGCCACAGAGTGGCACAATCACACAGTGTGGAGGTCACAGGCGGCAGCAGCATGAGGATCAGGCAGTGGCACAATGACATCTGGAGGGCAAACAGATTAGGACTGGCCACGAGTGGCACAATACACAGTGTGGAGGTCAGCGAGCAGCGGCAGAGTCAATGAGGTACAGGCAAGTGGCACAATGACACAGAGTGTGGGCATGGTCACGTGGCAGAACGAGCAACAGTCAGCAGAGCATGCAGGTGGCAAATGACATTCTGGAGGTGGCAAAACAGGAGGAAGCCACAGAGTGGCACAATGATGAGAGCGGAGGTCCGGCGCAGCAGCATGAGGTAGGCAGTGGCAATGACACAGTTGGAGGACATGGCAGCACACAGCAGCAGCATGAGGTCAGACAGTGGCACAATGACACAGTGTGGATGTCACGGCACGCAACAGCAGCAGCAGCATGAGGTCATAGAGTGGCACAATGACAGAGTGTTGAGGTGGGTGGCATACCAGTCCCTGGTAAAGATGGTGGTAGGCAGATGGAGAAACTGTCAGCAGATGTGTGGCATCAGGCGGGTGGCGGCATCAGAATAGTGGCTGAGGCAGGTAGTTTGAAACCCAGACTGACGCCTAAGGCATTGGTGTGTGGAAATCCTGGCCGATCCACGCCTGATTCATCTTGACAAAGGTCAGTCGTTCCACATTTCCGTGGACAAGCGGGTTCTCCTTGGGGTAACGATGGCCCCCGCCGCACTGAACACCCGCTCTGATGCCACACTACTGGCCGGGCAGGACAGCTTCTCCACTGCAAACTCGGCAAGTTGCGGCCACACATCCAGTTTGGCTGCCCAGTAGTCCAGCGGATCTTCTAACTGAGGTGGCAGAGTGCTGTCCAAGTAGGCCACAACCTGTTGGTTCAGGGACTGCTCCAGGTCCTGCTGCTGCTGCTGTCGACTGCCCTCCTCACTAGGCGGGTGAAGGAAGCTGCTCATCAGTGACTCCAGACTTAGGTTACTACTGATGGAGCTGGTACTGCTCCTACCCCCCCACCTTCCCCCAGCAGCCGCGGCAGTAGTACGTGAGCGCTGAGGAACCCCCCGGTCAGACCTGTCAGAGGAGGGACGATGCCGCACATAGGCAGCGGCCAACTGATTACGGAGGATTTCCCTATAGTATTTGAGTTTGTCTTCCCTCTCAATAGCTGGGAAAAAAGGCTCCCATTTTGGACCGGTAGCGAGGGTCCAATAGGGTGGAGAGCCAGAAGTCATCCCTCTGCCGGATGCTGACTATTCGGCTGTCACTAGCCAGGCAAATAAGCATGCTGCGGGCCATCTGCACAAGTGACTCCGAGGGGCTCCCTGCCTCCATTTCCACTGTATACTGCCACGGTGCTTGGGGGTCATCTGCCTCATCTTCCTCATCTCCATCCACCTCCTCCAGCTGCTCCTGCTCCTCCTCTCTTGTCACCTGGGTAGAAAATCCACTCATTTCACCAGACAATGCTTCTGCTCCAATGTCCGCCTCCTCCTCCTCCATTTCAGTCCCCACCGGACTCATGTGGCCACGAGATGTAGTCGCCACGTCTCCAGTCCCCTGCCCAGACAGATTTTTCAGCATCTGTTCCAGGACATGAAGCAGTGGAATGACGTTATTCATCCCGTAGTCCTGGCGACTGACAAATAACGTCGCCTCCTCGAATGGCCTCAACAAACGGCAGGTGTCACGCATGAGCTGCCACTGGCTGACATCAAAGTTACACAGGGGAGTACTTCTGTCTGCCTGGATCATCAAAAAATCGTTAATGGCCTTTCTCTGTTCATACAGTCGGTCCAACATGTGCAGGCTGGAATTCCAGCGGGTGGAAACATCGCATATCGAGTGTGTTGGGGGAGGCCGTTCTGCCGCTGCAACTCGAGGAGGGTGTTCCTGGCTTTGTACGAATGGATAAAGTGCATGCACAGTTTCCTGGCCATTTTCAGAATGTTCTGAAGATCGGTGGAAGACTTCAGGAACCTTTTCACAACCAGATTGAACACGTGCGCCATGCAGGGTGCATGGACCATCCCTCCTCGGTGCAGCGCGGACACCATGTTCCTCCCATTGTCCGTCACCATGGTTCCGATTTGCAGTTGGCGCGGAGAAAGCCACACATCGATTTCTTGCTGCATGACGCGGAGCAGTTCCTCCCATGTGTGACTTCGTTCGCCGAGGCAAGCCTGGTTTGTAGACTGCGTGAACAGCCTGCAGTGCTACTCATGTGGTATGATGGAGCAGTACTTTTTGGAGGCTGAGATGGTTGTGGTAGGTGGAGGAGGAGGAGCCGGGACATTGGCGCAGGTGCAGCAGGTTTGAGACACCGTGAGGAGAAAGCGGCGTCTCCTGTCCAAATTGGTTGTTTGGTTGTGCCTGGGCTGGAAGCACATTCCCCAGGTGTGCGTAATTGGACATTGTACTGGCCCCGACCGTAAGTTAAACAAGCTCCAGACGTCCGCGCTGCCGTGCACCTTGGAACAGAACCGATAAGCTCAAGACTGACCCACCTTCTGTTTCCTACATATTTATGAATTGCTCGTACTCGCCTTGTTGGAACATAAATTACGGCTTGGAACTCTCCAGCTCGCCTCGGCTCAAGCCATTAGTTCTCAGAACTATGCTGAATCCACCATTTGGAAAGGTAGGGATTGCAGTACCCAACAACATGGACAGGAGCATGGGTCATCTTCTGCACGCTTAGGGATGGTTGGACAGTATACTGTTTTTGTCTCTTTGCAATCGTCTCGCTGAAGCGTCTGCTGGCGCCATGAGTAGCGAGGACAGCAGGAGCATCTGGACCGGGAGATGAGAAACACTCCCTTCTATCCTGCAGAGGTGGTGGAGCCTTGACTGGCTTGCAAAGGCAAGTGTCGTGCCACTGAGGCGCTGCTGCTGCTGCTGTTGCTGCGGCGGCAGGAATGGACCCACCACATCTGAGCACGTTCTCCCAAGCCACCGGATGGTGACGCTGCATGTGTTGACGCAGGCCGTGGTGCCAACGTTACTCCCTGGCCAACGACTTCAACTTTCTGCTTACGAGAATCTACAATACCCATAGTCGCCTCCTCCGAGTCTTAGCAACGAACTGTGCACACCGCCGAGTACGGATTTAACGCCAACGCTCCGCACTGAGTGACTTACTGCCGCCGCTGCCGTTCGCTGGAAGCCCCTGTGCCGCTACTTTCTTGGGACCTGCGAAGCGGGTTTTTTACCCCAGTGGCCGCTTGGCTCCCGAACCACACGCTGCTATCCCGCTGACTCACTGCCACACACGACCCACTTGCTGGCTGTAGCCGCTGCCTGACGCGTCAATGCTGACTCCCTCATATTCGTTCTCCTGACGATGATGAAAGCCCTTGCCTCACCCCCGGCTCCCAAGTGCGGTCGCTACATCATCATCTATTTGTGTTTTCATCGTCACTGCGTCCTCATCACCGGCTCTTGGTATGCAAGGCTGACCTCGGTCACAACATGACCTCCCATGGCCACTCTCCACATCTATACTTTGCCGCCTACTGCAAGAAGCAGGGATATTGGACACATTTCTTTGCTGCCAAGTAGCTGCTGACTGCCCTCCTCAAATTGTTCATCCTCGCTATATAGTGGCGCTGAGACCAGACCACATAGTAGATCTCTGGCTGAGGGAACCGGATGGACAGAGGCGGGTTGAGGACAGGTGAGGGCCGCTGACCCGCTCCTGGGCCATGCCAACTAAGGGTTGTGTCTGAGGTTCCCACCGACTCTTGGCTGGGGTTGTCAATGTCATCTGGGAGGAAGAGGATGACCTAGTCAACCAATCAAGAACCCTTGGGTTGCTGAACAACACACGGCCGCTAGATGACAGCGGCAGTTGTGGCCTCACCGAGTGACCCCTGCTGCGACGTCCCCTTGCTGTGCTGCGACCTGGGCCTGTTCCAGGAATGTTTGTGCCACTGCCACTCGCAGGTGCAGAGCCTGCCACCTCTCTGTCTGACATACTGTTTGTTCGAAAATGTACAGACACTGTTTGATGATGATATCTGTATATGATAAATATACACCCTGTTTTTGACTCCAAATGAACGCAGTAACAAGCTTGGGTAACCCTTGGATATAAATTGCGCTCCACAAATGGCCAGGAAAAATTTACTTGTATGTGCCGTTTAAAAACACTGTGTGTTTTACTAAATGTAAAAGCACAAACAGGCTTAATTAACCTTCGGACATGAATTAGGCTACAGGAAAAATTTATATATTTTGGCGTTGAAAAAGACGGTTTATTTTTGTCAGCACACCAGCAAAACAACGCTTAATTAACCCCTGGATGTAAATTGCGCCAAAGAATTGAGCCGCACAAAATAGTAGCTTTGTAGCGTGTTACAATTGCGTGTTTTTCTACGCCACACAACAAGAGATACAGTTGTAATTAACCTTTGCTTGTGAATTAGGCTACAGGAAAAATTTATATATTTTGGCGTTGAAAAAGACGGTTTATTTTTGTCAGCACACCAGCAAAACAACGCTTAATTAACCCCTGGATGTAAATTGCGCCAAAGAATTGAGCCGCACAAAATTTTTGCTTTGTAGCGTGTTACAATTGCGTGTTTTCTACGCCACACAACAAGAGATACAGTTGTAATTAACCTTTGCTTGTGAATTAGGCTACAGTAAAATTTATATATTTTGGCGTTGAAAAAGACGGTTTATTTTTGTCAGCACACCAGCAAAACAACGCTTAATTAACCCCTGGATGTAAATTGCGCCAAAGAATTGAGCCGCACAAAATAGTAGCTTTGTAGCGTGTTACAATTGCGTGTTTTTCTACGCCACACAACAAGAGATACAGTTGTAATTAACCTTTGCTTGTGAATTAGGCTACAGGAAAAATTTATATATTTTGGCGTTGAAAAAGACGGTTTCTTGGGGTCAGCACACCAGCAAAACAACGCTTAATTAACCCCTGGATTTAATTGCGCCAAAAAATTGAGCCCCAAAATAAGCTTTGTAGGGC
>JAODAL010035381.1:0-43016 GCA_025379985.1 Phyllomedusa bahiana | reverse complement strand
CCGTTTCCACACTTTTGCTGACAGTTTCCCCATCTCCCAAAAACCCATTTTTCCCGGGGACGGGTTTTGCCACCCATCCCCCACTGGTCATTGTGCCACGTCTGCCCCCTAAAAATGGCGCTGGGGCTGCTCCCCGTGCCCCCACACTGTGTCATGTGCCACTCCTGTGGCCTACTCCTGTTTTTGCCACCCCAGTGTCATTGTCCACTGCCTGCCCTCACTGCTGTTTTGGCGCGCCGTGACCTAGACACTGTGTCATTGTTCCCACTCTGTGGCCTACCCCTGTTTTTGCCCCCAGAATGTCATTGTCCACCCTGACCCATCTCTGTGGTGCCGCCGTCACCCCACACTCTGTCCTGATTTTGCCACCTGAGCCCCATTTTTTTTTCCAGCGTCGCCGCAGACTTTATCGGCTACTTTCCCCCCTTCATTTTTTGGCATTTTGCCCTTTTAAAGGGTGCCCAGAAATTTTTATGAAGTATTCTAAGAGCCCCGGCAGCTGTCGTGTCATACAAAAACACAACTTGTATGAAGAAAAACCAAGCTCCCCTGCAATTTAAAGAGGGCACAACTTTCTACAGTACCCGCGGCTTGTGCGCGGGAAATCGCTTTTTTTTTTAACGTGATTCGTGCCGAAGTTTTGGGAACAAAGTTTTTTTTGCCGAAAAATTTCGGGAAGTGAACAAAACAATTGGGGAAAATTCCCCCCCTTTCTACTAATAACGTCATCAAAAAAGATATGTTATTATTTGTCAATGTAGCATCTTTCATTAAAGCTTCTCTTACAGCCTGAGTACCTGGATCGTATGGTACATTTGTATATAGAGACTTAATGTCCAGAGTGCACATGAATTGAATCATCATTCAAAGGGTTTGAATTTTATTAAGAAAATGAGTAGTATCTGTGAGGCACGATGTTTCATTTTTTATGTGTTTCTGCAGATATCCATCAATGTAAATCCAGGGCTCAAAATGGCCCCGCCGATACAATGGGCTTGCATGGTGGAGATTTGATATCCTTATGTATTTTGGTAAAAATAGTAATTGGAGTAAAAGGATGGATCAGTAAGTACGTTTTTTTCATTTTAAAACTTAAATTGATGTCAAAACTTCCCCCCAAAATGGAATCAATTTATTTTTTGATTTCAATTGTAGGATCATGAGAAAATCTCTGATACACTTTATGTTGAAAGGGTTAAAGGGGTTTATCTACATAAAAAATTTTTGTCCCGATAACATTGCCCCCCCCCCCCCCCCTTTGTCCGCTTTTTGGAAAGATGTCATCATTTAGATAATTCCCCTTTAAGGGGTTTTTTTCAGGGGGGAAAGGTTATCATGGACAAAATGGACATTATTCCATTTTTTTGCAACATCGTTGTTAACCATTTAAGTAAAGACCTCAAGTGTTGAATTTTGAAATGTCGGATCAAATTGACTTTTTTTGTTGAGGTGTTGTGTCAATCTTGTTGATTCTGAACTAATTTTATTATCTTTATTGAAAAACATCTTAAGTCTGATCGAACGACATAATTTGTAAAAGTCAATCTGAAATTGAAATGGATCATTTTGTTTTACAGGAACATAATTGAGTCTTTTATTTATAAGTTTAATTTGGTCATCTGTCAACGGATGTGTCGAGATATTTACAGCAAGGGATTCTATTTCTTCTTTTGCGTCTTGTGAATTCCTGGTGTTCGGCCTCGTCCCCCTGTCCGTGTTTGAACTGGGGTATCTGCTTTTTGTTCTTCTTGAGAGCTTGTTCCTTCCAAAAAAGGTTGCGTTTTATTTGATCGTGATGTTTTTTCATGTGAACTGTCAGAAGCAATGCTTGATATTTCTGAGCTCAGGTCATTCCTTTTGGTAAATTTACGTTGTTGTCGTTTATTATATCTATCTTCTGACCAATTGTAGACTCTGTTAAATTGGTAATCTCTGGTCTGTCTCTCTCGAACTTTTTCAGTTTGTTCTGTAATAATTGAGATAGTAATTTTTCCACATTTGCTTTTAATTCACTGTATGTTTTATCGTATTGGTCAACATCCACAGTTCTTTTATATTCCAGATCACAGGTCTCAATGTCGACTTTGGTGTTTATCATTGCCATTTGTAGGCGTCATATAGTTAGGACAAGTACAGACAGATAACCCAAAATTAAAGGGTTAACGCCGCTCCCTAATTAAATATACACTATGCCAGAAAGGGAGAAAAAAAAAGTACTAAAATATAACTTTTAATAAATATACCAATAAAATATAACAGGAGGTCGACAAAGACAAACAGACAAGTGCACTCACAATAACAACCTAAAAAAACACAAAAAAATAGTCTAACATACTAGAATACGGGATGATCATCCCAATAAGGACGCTCCCGTCCGGAACCTAGCCCTAACGCTAATGTGACCCTAAAAACCCCTGTCCCAACATGTTTCAACCTTCCCCAGATATCAACAAGATCTCCTCAGGAGACTATTATAAGGGGAGAAAGAAAAAAGAGGGGTATATACAATGATATATAAAGGGTATAAATAAAAATACATACAATAACGTGGCAAGGGTACAAGCAACAGTGCATTAAGTGATCAAATTCTCAAAATAATCACATACACTAGACGATACAAAGTGCACACCAACACCAAAAATCAAAAACTACAGCATACAAACAAATCCCTTTATGATGTTAATTTGTGATAAACACAAAGGGAAAACTGCATAAAGAACTAGAGATCCATCCATAAGTTGCAGCCAGACATTCTTACCAAAATGAGATGTTTTATTGGTATATTTATTAAAAGTTATATTTTAGTATCATATAGTTAGGAGCATTAAGTCCAGCGAGTAGCGATTGGATATTGCAGTCCATTTTTCTTTATACTCAAAATCTTCCTTCAATAGTATGGTTGGAGATTACTCCTTTAATCCTCTCGGGATTCTTAATGCCTTAATGTATTCAGTCAACGTGGACGCATATAGTGTTAGGCTGATTTCTTTTTTCATCAGCTGTTCCAGCTTTCTTGTATAATTAACGGAAAGTTCTTCCTCATTAGTATTCATAGACAGACCAGCAGCTTCAGCCTTCTGCAAAATCGCACTCCTATCAGCTTCAGTGAACATGAACATTTCTGCTCTGTTCATAGTGAGATTGGTTATCTCTTCAAAAGACATTTTTTTTTAATGAAATTTATTTACGGCTAGCAAAGAAGTAAAGTCCAGACTTAGTCATGCATAAATGTCGTATGATTATCACTGCACACGTTGCAATCTCGCCTGTCAGGAGTACCTTGCATAGACTCCCCAATAGCTACTACAAACACACGTTAGGGCTGTTTAGACAAAAGACATTTCTTTACTTCATAATTTAAAGCAGGTGCATGACAAAGCATAGTTCAAATGACGAGCACCTTAGGCAATGTAAACATAATGAAAACATGGCAGTACTTAGCTGATACTTTCTCCATAAATTTGGAAAGTTATTGTCCAAGTGTAGTACATAAGAAGCCGATAGTGTGAGTGCAGCTCTGTCTGCCAAGACAGCGACGTACGTTGTCGGAATTGGTTTCCTTTTCCTATTCTCAAGCATTGCGCTATGAAGGCACATTTTCCTCTTTATACCTTTGTGAAATCGCACCAGGTGTGTATGCGCCTAAACACATTAAAACTAAACATCAGTAACAAACTAAAAAATAATTACCCCATATTAAAAGAATTATACATAAAAGTAGAAAGTGGAAGGTGAAAGGAACCAGGGGGTGGGGTGGGGGGAAACAGATGGAATAGTACTGTGCAAACCTACCTATTTACAAGTAGCTGCGTAAGCTAAAGGATTCCATCATAGTGTTTGTGATCTGCGTGGGTGTGTCCTTGAACAAATACAGATCAGAGATCCTAAGTCAGAATAGAATACAAATTGCTAAAAGAGAAGCTTATTTGGATCTCGAACGATGGACACCACTCACCAAAAGGGTTAATGAATCCTTTGCTTACGCATCTACTTGTAAATATTAAGTTTGCAATCCACTATTAAATCTGTTCCCCGTTCCCATTACCTTCCCCTTTCTACCTTTAATGTTAATTTTAAATATGTATATGTTAGTTAATTACTGAATGTTCAGTTTTTAATGTGTTTGAGGAGTTCATACACATCTGTGCGAAGTTCACAAAGTATAAAGAGGGAAAACGTGCCTTCACAGCGCATGCTTGAGAAAGGAAGGAAACCATTCCGAAACGTTGCGTCGCTGCTTGGCAGCACGGAGCTGCACTCCCCCACTATTGGCTTCTTATGTCTACACTTGGACAATAACTTTCCAATTTATGAGAAAGTATCACTAAGTACTGCCACATTCCATTATGATTATATTGCCTAAGTCGTTCGTCATTTTCACTATGCTTTGTTATGCACCTGCTTTTAAATTATGAAGGTAAAGAAATGTCTTTTTCTAAACAGCCCTAACGTGTGTTTGCGTAGTAGCTATTGGGGATTCTAATGCAAGGTACTCCGACGGACGATAATGCAACGTGTGCAGTGATAATAATACGGCAATTGATGATGACTTAAGTCTGGACCTCTGAGGACTCCCTGCCTCCATTTCCACTGTATACTGCACGGTGCTTTGGGGCATCTGCCTCTCCTTCCCATCTCCACCTACCTCCTCAGCTGCTCCTGCTGCCTCCTCTCCTGTCCGACCATTAGTAGAAAATCCACTCATTTCACCAGACGAATGCTTGTGCTCCAAAGTCTCACTCCTTCTCCAGTTCATTCCCATCAGACTCATGTGCCACGAGATGTATCTCATGTCTCCATCCCCTGCCCAGACAGATTAATATTATTTTTTTTTTTTGTTTTTAAATTTTTTTTTTTTATAAAGAATTTTAATCATCCCGTAGTCCTGCGACTTGACAAATAATGTCCGCCTCCTCGAATGGCCTCAGCAAACGGCAGGTGTCATGCATGAGCTGCCACTGTCTGACATCAAAAGTTACACAGGGGAGTACTCCTTTCCGCCGTGAGCATCAAAAAATCGTTAATGGCCTCTCGTGTTCATAGTAAGCGTTCAAACAAGTGCAGGTCCCTGGGAATTCCAACGGGTGGAATAACATCGCATATCAGCGTGTGTTGGGGGAGGCCTGTTCTGCCTCGCAACTCGAGGAGGTGTTGTGCTAGCTTTGTAGGAATGATGAAGTGAATGCACATTTCCTGCCATTTTCAATGTTCTGAAGATTGGTGGAAGATTTCAGGATTCCTATTTCACAACAATTGAACACGTTTTTTGCGCCATGCAGGTGAGCATGGACCATCCCTCATCCTCAGTTGAGCGCGGACCACCAAGTTCCTCCCATTGTCCGTCACCATTGGTTCCGATTTGCAGTTGGTGCGAGAAAGCCACACATCGATTTCTTGCTGCATGACGCGGAGCATTTCTCCCCTGGTGTGACTTCGCTTGTCCTCGATGCAAACCAGGTGTAGAACTGCGTACACGCTGTGCCTACACATGTGGTATGATGGAGCAGCACTTGTGGAGGCTGAGATGGTGGTGGGTGGTGGAGGTGGAGGAGTGACATTGTCGCAGGAGCCGCAGTTTTGATAATGTGGAGGAGAAAGCGGCGTCTCCTTCCAATTTGTTGGTGTGTGCTGGGCAGGAGCACAATTCACCCAGTGGGCCCGTAAAGGACTTGGTACTGGCCCTGACCGTAGTTACAGCTCCACACTCTGCACTGCCGTGCTCCTTGGAAGAAACCGAATAGCTCAAGGACTGGCCCACCTCTGTTCTACATATTTGTGAAGGCTGGTACTTCTTTTGGAAAATAAATTACGGAGCATGAGACTCCACCACCTCGCTCAGCACGAGCCTTTAGTTCTCTGAACTGGGGGGTGGGGGGAGGGCGGGGGGGGGTGGGTGGCAGATTTCACCACTTGAAAAGGGAAGGACTGCAGGTACCAACAACTTGACAGGAGCACGGTCATCGAGCTGCAACCTTAGGATGGTTGGACCATACTTGCTTCTCTTGGCATATTACCTCGTGAACACTGCTGGCGCCAGAGTGGCGAGAGCCAGGATAATCTGGACTGGTAATGATGGGAAAGACAAACATCTCCCTTCTGCAGATGGGTGGGTGGGTGGAGCGCTTGATGGCTGCAATGGTATTGCGTGACCACTGGGGTGTCTGCTGCTGTTGCGCGCAAGGATGGACCACACACAGTCTGAGAAGGTAACACGTTTCTCCCATGCCACGGATTGTGACGCTTGCATGAGTTGACACAGGGCCATGGTGCCAATGTTAGCTCCAGGCCACGCTTCACTTTCTGCCCACAGATTTCTACATATACCCATTTTCGGCTCCTCCGGTGTGCATAGTAAAAAACTGCCACACCGCCGAGTTAGGTGACTGTTACCACCAACGCTCCGCACATGAGTGACCTACAACCTGCCGGCTTCCTCGCTTTAGCCCCAGTGCCGCTACTTTCTAGGCCGCGTTCGAAGCGGGTCATTACCCCGTTGGCCTTTTGCTCCCAAACGTCGCACTGCAGGGTGCTACCCTGCTGATTTACGGCCACACTACCGACTTGCTGGCTACGCCACTGCCTGACGCGCAAGCTGACGCCCTCTTCTCCTGACTTTGATGGAGCCCTTGCTTCACCCGGCTCCCAAGTGTGGTTGGCATACATCAGTCATTAATTTGGATCTTCACTGCTGATCCTCCTCAACGGTCTTGGTATGCAGAGGCTGACCCCTCACAACCATGACCACGCCATGTCACTCCCACATCCCATAATATTGCCGCCACTGCAAGAACATGGATGTCGGCCCCACTTTCTTCTCTGCCAATAGCTGCTGACTGTCCCTCCTTAAATTTTCATCCTCGGTCTGTATAGTGCGCTGAGCCCTGACCACATACTACGTTCTCTGGCTGAGTGGACCCGAACGGGACATAGGTGGGTTGAGACAGGTGAGTGTGGCCGTTTGACCCGCTCCCGGGCCATCCAACTAAGTGTTGTGTCTGACGTTCCCACCAGTCTCTATGGCTGGGGTTTTGTCATATTCTCAATCTGGGAGGATGTTGGATGACCAAGGTGGAGTCAACCAATCAAGAACCCTTGGGTTGCTGGTCAACACATGGCCGCTAGATGACACCGGCAGTTCTAGCCTCACTGAGTCACCCCTGCTACAACGTCCCCTTGCTGTGCTTTGACCTGTGACTGCTCCAGGACTGTTTATGCCACTGACCTTCAGCATGTGGGAAGAGCCTGCCACCTCTCTGTCTGACATACTGTCTCTGATAAAAGCAGTGACACCCTCCCCCCCCCCCTCCCAAATCGCTGTTAAAAGCAATTTCCTTTGTGTGAGATCTCTGCATGCTGCTGCAGCACATGGATTCTTATGTCAGGGCACAAGAGAGAGCAGTGTGATAGCGACATGGTCGTCCAATGTTATAGTGCTGTGACGTCACACAACCCGCAAGCCCTGATTGCTTGATGTCTGCACATGTCATTTAGGGTGATCCTTTCTTCCTCCCAGAGTTCTCTTCCGCACGTCACGGCATTTACCCCAAACTTCCATTTTGTGCATAACCGAAGTTTTCCTGAAATTCTAAACGAATTCCACTTCGTTAGAATCGATTCGCCCCTCTCTATTTGAGATGTTCGGTTCGAAGTTCAAGTCGAACTTGAACACGAATTTCAAACCCCATTAAAGTCAATGGGAGATGATGTTCAGGTTAATTTTTATACCTATACAAGTGAGGAGAAGCTGCAATTACCTTTCATAAGAGTAAAATAGATACATAGAACAACGTAGTGAAGACAATTTGGCTCTAAGAGTCACAGAAAAAATTCAGAGGCTAAAATAATTAATTCCTTTCAATGTTTAACTGAAAAGATGAGGACAGCTTGCAAGCAGGGGTGTAGCTATAGGAGGTGCAATGGTAGCAGCTCCTACAGGGCCCCTTTGACACGTAAGAAGATGCCGTTTTTGGAAATGGCACATGGTAACTGGGAGGAGCCCCCTATCTCCTTTTTGCACCAGGTCCAAAGAACATGTCATGATGTGTTATGGCAGCAAGAAACATCCCAACGGGGAACACGAGTGTTCATCTTGGCAGGCCGTACTTATAGGAGTGCACTGGTAGCCAGTGCTGCCACATCATCTATTCACTTGTTTTCAGGGCCCCATGCCAGCTACATATAAATGCGCCCCCACCCATTACAGTTCCTATTTTTAACATAATTACTGGTCCCCTTTTGATTAGTGGCCCCTGACAAGAGTAACTGTCCTATTGATACCCGGTGCCCATTACCATGTCTAATCAAATACCCGGTGTCTTCTCATGTGTCAAAAGTGGTGCTTTTGGGACACTCAAGGATGCAGTCCCTGGAGCAGATGCTACCGGACTGCACCCCTATAACAACAGCCCTGCTAGCTGAAGCTCCATTCTCCTCCTTGGGATGTACTTGCTGCCACCACATATATCACATGTACAAAGCCTGCTAGCAGATGTGTAACTTGAACTTCTTGGGCCCTGGTACAAAAAGTGAAATGGGGCTGCTGCCAGTTACCATGTGCCACAACCTCAATCAGTCACACTCCAAGCTCCACTGATGGTTGAAGACCAAAGAGCTGTTAAGCACAGCCATAATACAAAATATGTAGCCTGCACCAGGCTGGGAAGACTGAGTCTGCAATAGGCAAGCAAGCTTGGTGTGAAGAAATCAACTGTGGGTAACTAATAATTAGAAAATGGAAGGACTTACAGAACCACTGAACCTCTCCCTCCATCTGATCTCACCCAGTGGGGAACAAATGAGCACCAGAACGGTGAAGCAAAAATCCTAGAACCACACTGGTAGACCTAGTGAATGACCTGCAGGGTGAGATGGACCAATCTAACAAAGCTACCATCAGTAACACACAACACCACCAGAGACTCCGATCCTGCAGTGCCAGATGTGTCCCCCCTGGTTTCTTAAGCCATTACAGTTCCCTGGAAACCGTCTGAAGGACATTTTACTAACGGTGTCTTCTGCCAGAAACATACCTCCCAAACCACAAACAATGACCTTTTTAACTATAACAATTTCAAGGCGAAATCAGGATTTTGAAATAAATTTTCTCCTAGAAGGACATTTGCTTTCAAAATCTTCTGCAGTAGCAACTGGACCCCAAAACAGCCTAAATCACCTTTTAGACACTCAATAATATTTTCAAGACGAGATTAGGATTTGAAATAAGATTTTTTTTCCTAGAATGACATTTGCTAACAATGTCTTCAGCAGTAGCTGGACCCCCAAAACAGCAGAAATTAACTTTTGGGAACTCAGAATAAAGATGGGAAAGATGAAGCCAGCAATATAAAAATCCCTAACTATTGCTGTCTGTGATTTCTAAGCTTGCTGTATCCCCCCCCAACTAATCTAACTAGTTGCTACCACCAAGGCTAACAGTATGGCAGTACGGGCATTACTCCTGTCACTAGTGACTAGCCGGTGACATCGGAAACCAGGGCAACAAGATCCTCAAAGATCCACGCTTGATTCATTTTGAAAAATGTCAACCAATCCACATTCTCAGGGGAAAGACGGATTTGTTTGTCAGTTGTGCTGAAGGTACATTCTGAGATAACGCTGGCTGCCGGGCAGGATAAAATTTCTATTGCGTGTCGAGCAAGTTCGGGTCATTCATCCATTTTGGAAACACAGAAATTGAATGGGTCCAGACCATGTCCAAAAACATTGGTGTTGAGCTGCAGGTAGTCATGGACCATGCTCTGAAGGTGGTAAAAAATGAGTTAAAAATGTCAACTACTACGCTTCTGCTACACTGCCTGCTGCTGAGGTTACTTGCCATTCTACTGCTGGCAAATTGCTGACACCGTGACATTAGAATGTGATTAAAACACAACAGATGTCTCGGATTGGTCAATGAGCACTGTTTCAAATTCCTGCTTTCTACTGTCAATTTGTGTGGGTGAAAGAAAATTGTTCTCTTTTGATTTGTAACGTGGATCAAGGAGGGTGGCCACCCCAGTAATCGCTGTGCATTTTGAGATTTGTCTTGATGCGTGGATCATGTTGCAGGTAATGTAACATCCAAGCACTCCTGTGTGAAATGCTGCCGGGATCTCCCAAGCCTCGGGGTCGAGGGGCACTAACCAGAACTGTCTCTTCTTCCTCCTTCTCTCCTCCCAAAATCTGAGCCAAACTCTTACCACCGAAGGATATTTGGTACCGGTGGTGTCAACCCCTGCCTTATCATCCTCCTCCACTTCCTCATCCTGACCATCACCAGAACCCTGGCTAGCCTCATGTGCTCTACTCTTTGAGCTGAAATGTTGTCCTACACCCGCCCTGGACCTCGAACCACCGCCTATAGAAGACCTATACAATTGCAAAACAGTCGGCCTTCTACATCCTCAGGCAAGTAAAGCTGTCTGGTTGTCCACCTCCACCTCCGAGCCATCTCTGTTGGGACTTTGCTAACCCAGAGTGGTCCCTAAAGCTTTTCCGATAAAAATATAGTCAGAATGGTATGCTGACAAGGCATCGTCCCCGATTTGTTGATTTTGTTTTGTGAAGGTTGGATTTGTTTATTGATCAGACCATTTTGGTGGCCTCTTCAAAACTGCCAAGGACGGTGCAAAGACCCTCACCTGACTCCTCTCTCCATTGGTAAACACCCCAAGGTCCGCACCACTGCTAGTCAGGCCATGCGACAATTCATACTGCACAAGGTCATTACGCTGCTGCCACAATTGCTGGAGCATGTGGAGGTTGGATTCCAGTGTGTTGCCACATCACATATCAGATAGTTGATGTGGAGGCTGGTGAAGTAATGTCAACGGACTTGTGTGAGCGCCCTCTCCCTTTCTGAGGCCGGACCCACACCGACACAATCGCAATCAGTCCTCCTCCTCCACAGATGAAGGCACTCGCCAGCTGCTGCTCAAAAGACACGTTTGATCCGCAATATCATCATCATCACAGGTGACTTCCTCTTCCTGACAGTCTACATCCTCAATTTCCGGGCTAGAAGCCATAGGCAGTGTGAAGCATTGCTGACCGCTCGGTATTTCTGCTGCTGGACCAGCTTCTTTCTCTTCCTCTGAGGGCATCAGCAAATGGGCATCAGAGCAGACAAAATCATCCTCTCTGGCCTCTTTATCTTTTGAAATGCATTCTGACCTCAACTGCATTGTGTCATCTAAGAGCTCTTCAGATTATGGATTATTTCGAGTGATATGTATATTGGGTTGTGACATTCGCACATGTTTGCTTCAGGTTGGACTGATGATGATGATGATGACATTTGTGGCCATGACAGAGAGGAAGAGGATGTAAAACAGCTGGATGCAGGATCTGTTAACCACTGAGGAACAGATTTGAAAAACGAGAGTCACAGGCCTCACGGTCCTACCACTGATGATGTGTTCGCTTGTGTGTTGTTTGGAGCATTGGAACGAGTGCCTTGTCTCATACCTCTATCTCCACCTCCTATGCCCCTCCTTGCTCACTTACCACCTCTAGTTCTCTCCATGTCCAAATGCTATATTTTATAGCTCTGCAAAAAATTTACTTTTCTCCACTGACAAATTTTTTAACCAACCAACCAACCAACCACTATTTTAAATATATTTATTTCTTTAGGAGATTTGCAGATGGTGCGTTATAGAATAACTGAACCCCCAAAACTGGCGAAAATGAACTTTTGGGCACTCACCAACCGACCACTATTTTAAAAAAAATGTTATGGCTTTTCAAAGGCAGGGAACAAAAAAATTAAAAGCCAAAAAATGCAACAGAGAAGCGGTTAATCTGAGAAACGATTTACTTGATTAGTGTGTGGAAAAGTCCAGAGTCCCCGAGAGATAATCCATAGAAGGTAAAAAGATCAGATCTTGTGGGTGCTGCCAGTCATCAGTCCATACAGCACATGGGTAACTGTTTCGCTGATAATAACCCCCCCCGCCCCGCCCCCTCCTGAAAATAAGACATAGTTAATTTTTTTTTTATGCATATTTTAGCTTGCTGGGTGCAGATGTTTGTGACATGAAATCACTACAGTATATTAATACATATTTTATGTTTTGTTCAACAATAAAATGTGAATTATTGTTCATTAGAAAAAAGAGAACCATCCCCTAAAAATAAGTCTTAGCTCGCTTTTAGGAGCAAAACTTAATATAGAAGTGGGTTTGGTAATGAGAAAATTTTTCCAGCACTCGTGCTCCAGTTGCTTAATTTACGTATAAAACGCAATTTTATTGAAGAAAAAAGATTAAAACATGGTGTAAAATCACAAAGTAGCTATGAAATTTACGCGTTTCGAGCTCATTACATGGCTCGTAACAATCACATAGCGCAAAACTCTTCAATTTAAACCCCTACCCACACCAATCAGAATGGACATCTGTGTATTAACTCTATCTTAACCCACACTGAAGATAGAAAATATATATCCATGGTAAAGCATATATCTATCATGACAAAAACTGATAACCAATACAGATTTAAATAGCAAAAGAAAAAAGAAAAAGAACAGATTAATAGAAATATAAGAGATCTGATTTATAGTTGAGCCCTCGTGGATACCTGGAAATGTCTTACTAATCGTGAAGCTTACTGGATTCTCACTTTAGACACCAGGTATCCACGAGGGCTCGAAACGCGTAAATTTCATAGCTACTTTGTGATTTACACCTTGTTTTAATCTTTTTTCTTCAATAAAAGTGCGTTTTATACGTAAATTAAGCAACCGGAGCACGAGTGCTGGAATAATTTTCTCATTACCTTGCATCTGCGGGACTTCTACAGCCGGAGGTTCATTCCGATATGCACCATGTGTTGATGGAGCTACAGCGGACCCAGAGCTAGCCCAAGATTCTCGGTGAGCGTTCATCATTTCTTTTTTGCTATGCACGAAAAATTAATATAAGACACTGTCTCATTTTCGGGGAAACAAGGGTATTGTAACGGGTTGGTGGATTCGCTAGAACACTGCAAGCGATGATAGTTAAGCCACACCAGGGAGCGGAGTCTAAGTAGCCTCCGGTATTCACCAGAGCCCGCCGCAAAGGCGGCAGGACTTGCTGCGGCGTGAGTCTACAAGGTCGCTACCCCTGACATGACTTTGCTTGCGATGGCGGCCGGGTTATGGCGCGGTACAGAATTGTAATCAGAGACGTAGTCGGGACAGGCAGGAGTCAGGACGGTGCGGCAGAGGTTCGTGGTCATAGACAGGCATACGTTTCAGACAGGCGGCAAACAGGCGAAGGTCAGGAAACGTAGCGGAACGGACTGGTACATAGGTAATCAGATGGAACTCCAAACTCCTCTCAAGGACTCAATAACGCACACCAACGCTCTGGCAACAGTGGCAGAGGCGTGTATCAATATAATAGGACCATGAGCTGGCATTGCAAATTAACCGGCGCGCTGGCCCTTAAAATCCATACCAGCCATCGCGCGAGCGCCCTAAAGCAACGGGCGACGTGTGCGGTGGCTAGTCGCAGGCCTGGAGCAGGAAAACAGGAGCGAGGAAGGGGGGTATGGTAAGTAACAGTCGCCGGAGCCTGGGCAAGCAGGTGGGATTGTCACGGTGGCGCAGACCACGCCCGGACCCTCTGCGACATGGGTGTGGCCGCGGGGGGACGACGGAACCCGCGCAGCCCCATGACGTACCCCCCTTTAGGTCTCTCCCTATTTTTTAAACGGAATTTGGAGAGGAGGTCCAGACGAGAGATTGCCTGCAGGTTCCCACAAACGCTCCTCCAGGCCCAAACCCATTCCCAGTCAAGTAAGAGAAAGAACCGCTTCCCCCTCACTATGTTTTCCAACAGCACCTCCTTGACCTCAAAGATGTTATCAGATTTGGCCACAGGAGAAGGCAAAACAGATCCATGGGAGAAGCAGTTCAGCACCAAGAGAGAAACATGGAAGACGTTCGGGATACGCAGAGTAGGAGGCAACGGAGCCTATTCGACACCGGGTTCAGTTGCCGCAGAACAACAAAAGGGCCCAACTAATTATGGCCTAACTTATAACTGGGCACCTTGAACCAAATTATATTTAGCGTACAACCAAACTCCTATCACCAGCTTAATAGGGGTGGAGTTCTACTTGTACCTGTAGGCCTGTGACTTTGGTGTGAGCGCAGGCCTCTAGAAGGGCCTGTCCGTGGACTTGCCAGAGTGCCTTGATGTCACGTACTTGTGCATCCACGGCAGGGACTGACACAAGGTAGCCAAGGAGAGGCGGGCGGGGATGTAGCGCCAACACAACAAAAAAAGGGAAGGCTCCAGCGGACTCCGAGTCTAGGGAATTATACGAGAATTCCCGCCAGGGGAGGAGGTCAGACCAGAAATCCTCGACGGGCAGATACAAAATGTTCGGTAGGAAGGTACCTAAAACTTTGGTAACCCTCTCTACCTGTCCCGTTATTTTGAGGGTATGCAGACGAGAATTCTAGCTGAACCAGCAAACTGTACCACATAGAGTGCCCCAGAATTTCGACACAAACTGGACCCCCTATCCGAGACGATATCAATGGAGCCCGTGTAGCCGAAAAATGCGATGAAAGAGTGTTTGGGGCAGCTGGGGGCAGAAGTAACCCGAGCAGAGGAACAAAAGTGGGGGGAGCCATCTTGAAAAATCTATCAGTCACCACCCAGATGACCATTTTTCGCAGAGGAGGCCGGAGATCATTAACAAAGTCATGGCTACATGGGACCAAGTCTTTCGGGGACCGGTAGAGGCTGAAGCACACCCCTGGTCTGAGACGAGGGACTTTTATTACGGGCACTGGAGGTAATAAACCAGGACAAAGTCTCTAACATCTTGAGGCGAGGGTGGGACACCAATAGTACGAGAGATTAATTGTAGAGACTTGTTGGACTCCAGGATGACCAGCTGTTCAAGAGAATGTCCCCCACTTCAGTATTGAGGCCTCATGGAAAGAGTGTATATAGGTCTTCCCAAGGTAGATGTTGAAGATCCCATGGGGGCTGTCGACCGCCATGAGGAGACATTTCCGGGAGGATTATGTGTCTGCAAGGCGGCTCTAGGCCTACAGTGTCTGAGGATCTAGAGAGGGCGTCCGCCCTGACTGTTTCTTCTCAGCTGGCCGAAAGTTGAAAGAGAAAATCAAAGCGGCGAAAAAAAAGCGACACCTGTCTTTGTCGAGGATTCAGTCTTTGAGCAGACTGGAGATAAAGAGAGTTTTTGTGATCGGTGAAGATCTCGACTGGATGGCGAGCCCCCTACAGCAAGTGCCGCCATTCTTCCAGGACTAACTTTATGGCCGGTAGTTCGTGATCACCGATCATGTAATTACAAATTCAAAGAAATGTCTGCTCACCTTGATTGCAGAGTGTGCACTTTTCTGACCAGTTGTTGTTTCTTCTCTCTAACTCCGGCTGGGCAATTCGTCCTCAGTCGCAGGACGTGAATCATGTAGAGAAAAACAATCATGTAATTACGTTCGGCTGGGGTGCAGGTTTTAGAGAAGAAGCCGCAAGTACGCAGTTTCCCAGAGGAGGTCATCTGTAGGAGGACAGCCCTGCACCTACTGAGGAGGCGTCACTTCTAGACGAATGACGCTGCGGGTCCGGGCGATATGAACTGAGGCAGAAGCAAATGCTGACTTAAGGCGATCAAAGGCTTCTGGAGGCCAGGATTTGGGGTTGGCATTTTCCTTCGTTAGGGCCACCAGCAGAGCCACGAGCATGGAGAAATGCGGGATGAACTGTCTGTAATCATTTGCAAACCTCAGAAAGCGTTGGATAGAGCGAAGGCCCACTGGTTGAAGCCACTGTAAGACCGCAGACAGCTTAGAGGGATCCTTGAAGATCCCTGATCCGAGATGATGTACCCCAGGAAGGGCAACGAGGTGCGTCAAACAGCATTTCTCCAGTTGGCATATAACTGGTGGTCACGGAGACGTTTGTAACACCTGCGACGTGAGTGGCCGTGAGTTTTCCAGATCATAGAGAAGATTAAGATGTCATACTAGGTAGACAATAACACAGAACATAGAGAGATAGTGGAAGATCTCATTGACGAAATAGCTTGAACACCGCCGAGCGTTGCAAGACCAAATGGCTTGACGAATATTTCAAAGTGGCCTTCTCGGGTATTAAAGGTCATCTTCCATTTGTCGCCTTCATGGATACGAATCAAGTTGTATGCTCCACGTAAGTCCAACTTGGAAAAAATGTTTGCGCCACGCAGGTGCAAGCTCTGAGATCAGAGGCAAGGGGTATCAATTTTTTATAGTGATTTTGTTGAGTCCCCGATAATCGATACAGGGCCGGAGTGTACCATCTTTCTTTTCAACAAAGAAGAAACCGCCCCCTGCAGGCGTGTGAAGACTTGCGTATGAAGCCTTTACGGAGATTCTCCCTGGATATATTCCGACATCGCCTTAGTCTCCGGGACAGAAAAGAGGATAGACTCTGCCTCGGGAAGGAGTACTACCGGGTTGCAGGTCAATAGGACAGTCCTAACCCGGTGCGGAGGGAAGAGATTTTCAGCCTGTCTTTCAAAAGACGTCGGCTAGATCCTGGTACGGAGTGGGCAGACCCGACAGAGGCTTTGTAGACATTACAGAGGCGGGCCATAGAGCTGGACAGAGTACAGGAAGGCATCAAGAGTGGCACGCCGGACCCCAACGGATAATCTCGCCCGTGTTCCAATCTAAGGTCAGAGCATGGAGCATGGTCTTGAAACCAAGGGAGGCTCAGGAGAGGAGCGAGGCAGAACAAGAAGTTTCAGAGTCTCCTTGTGTAGGGCGCCTATCTGCAAGGTGGAGGGGCGCAGTGCAGAACCGACTAGCGTCCTTTAGGTCATTCGCCCACAGACGGAGGAGACGAACATGGGTTTCTGCAGAGGGTCACCTGGAAGACGAAATTTGGACACCAGTGCATGCTGACAAAGTTTCCAGTGGACGCTCCAATCTAGAAGGTGGTGCTTGAAAGGTCTGTCCAGCGAAACTCCGCAGAGTACGGGAAAGGTCAGACAGGTGAGAGGCCGCGACTGACACCTAGGGATGCCTCCCTGCGAGCCCTAGGTTCGAAGTTTGCCCAGATGCCCCGGACAGTCCTCAATGAAGTGGCCAGAACCGCCACAGAAGCCAGCACAGCTGCCTCAGACACCCCGAGAGTGTTCTTTCTGGTGTCCAGTGGGCCTCTCGACCCTGCATGGGTTCGTCCTCAGGAACCATTGGCGGAGGTAAGTGTGGAGGTCGTTGGAAAATGGACCAGAACGAGGTAGCCGGCGTGTCGGCAACCTCCCGTTGGAGGGCGGAGCTCGTTGTTGTCTCTCGGCAAACCGAATACAATTTGGTGGCCAATCGCTAATCAGTTTCCTCCAGAGCGGGATTGACGGTCTCGACCAGCGAGCTCATTCTTTAATACGCCCCGAAGGCCCTTGCCAGAGGTCCACCACCAAAGCCTCATTATTCCAAGTCCCGCTCAAGGCTAGGGTGCGGAACCGGCACTGAGTACTGACCCACGTTAGAGTCATCCTATGAAGAAGGAGCACAGAACTGCGGCAGCGGAAAGGTGCGGCGCAGGTTCCTCGAAGACGGTGCGGAACCCTGTAGGAAGTTTTGAGATTTTAATTAAATGGATCTCCCTCGGTCCCATAGTGGATGGCCCAGGCAAGGCTTCCCCAGATAAGAGGGCTAATTAAAAAAGGCCACCTTAGCCCGATCGGTAAGTATTGTTTTTCCCAACATCTCATATGTGGATGGAGCATTGACTTATGAACCCACGGCATTTCTGGGGTCTCCATCATAGCGTGAGTGGAGTCGGCAGATGCAGAGAAGGTCCCCTTGCAGGAGAAGGTAGAGCCATGGCTGCAGTAACAAAGTTTTTTTAGGGGGGGGGGGGGGTTGGTCCAGCGCGGCGGCAGCAGCCGCAGGCGGAGGTAGATGGGCCGCAAGGTTCTGCATCATGGCCACAAGCTTGTCAATACGCTGGCTCTGCTGGGCGACGGCCATCGTGACGTCCCGGAGCTTGGGCAAAGGTACCCTGGCAGAATCCATGGCCAGATCATACTGTAACGGGTTGGTGGATTCGCTGGACCACAGCAAGCGATGATTAGGTTAAGCCACCCAGGGAGCGGAGTCTAAGTAGCCCCCGTTATTCAACCAGAGCGCTGCCGCAAAGCGGGTGATGGACTTGCTGCGTGCGAGGCTACCAGGTTTTGCAACCTCCTGACGTTGACTTGCCTGCGATGGCGGCCGGGGTAATGTGCCGTACAGAATCGTAAATCAGAGACGTAGTTCGGGGACAGGTAAAGGAGGTCAGAACGGTGACGAGAGGTTCGTCGTCAGAGACGGGCAGACGGTCAGGACAGGCGGCAATCTGGCAAGGTCAGTTAACGTAGCGAAACGGATTGGTACACTGGTAATCAACGGAATTCCAAACTCTCTCAAGACTCACTAACGCACACCAACGATCTGACAGAGTGTGCAGGAGGTGTGTACAATATATAGGACCAGCGGCCGGCCCTAAGCAACGGGTATCTGCCTTTTGTTGGGGCAACATAAACACCGAACAGAGTCCAGTAGAATATGGAGACCACAATGAGGAGGGAGCTACAGGTGGAGAAGGCCTTCTGTCTACCAGTATTGGATGGGATCCTTAAGATTTCTAATACAATGTAAGTATAAGACACTACAATGATGGTGGTTGGGATAAAAACAATTGGAACACCCATGAAATACATTTCCAACTAAACAATACAGGTATCAGGAAAGAACAGTTCTAGTAAAGGAAGGTTTTAATGTGTTTTTTCTTCTCAGATACCTCCTGTATCCAGCTCTTCAGGTCTGTGTGCTCAGAAGGGGGCATGTGTGATTTATTTTAATTGCTTATCATGTGACCCAGCAGGCTGATATCACCAGGCCTTTCCTCTCTGTAGTCAAAGAAAGATCTGTTTATGTAAAGCATTGTGAGTAGCTGAGAGGTAAAATGTTTGCCTCCAGGCACAAGGGTTCTAGGTTTAAATGCCTGCAGGAACCAAACCTGTATTTTTTTTTCCTCTTTATCAATGCACATACCCCATTGAGGTTTCTTTTTTGTTTATTTGCACTGTTTAACTAATTACTAAGGAGTTCAGAGGAAGTTAGTAGAGTGACAGCACCTGGGGTTTGAACACTCAGTAGATGCCTGATAGGAGAAGTGATGTCTGAGCATGTGCGACCAGGACTGAGGAGCTCTCAGCCCTGGTCGTATCCCCTGGAGATGAGCTGTAAACAATGGATCACTAAAGGAGCAGCTAAAACAAAAGCGGTGCAGAACTTTTAATAATAATGAATGGTGAGAATGGTGGAAATGTTTGTTATTTCATTTGCAAGCTTCCCACGTAAATTTTTCTTTGTGGCAATACCCCTTTAATGGATTTAGTTTCCATAGAGGGGGTCTCTGTAGGGATGTTTTATAGGTTTTAACACCTTCAGTTGTCTGGAAATTTGATATGGGGCTTAAAAATTATCCTCATAAACAATCCAGTAGATGTTCCTCATGTTCTGGGGCTTGTAGTTGAGTCAAATATCAAACTAAGGCCACACACGGGATATTTATAAAAAAATAGCAGATTTAGGTGTTTTAATTCCTTAATGACCCTGGACATATGAGTACGTCCCAGGGTAACTAAGGGGCTTTGTGGCGGGTTCACGGCGCGATCCCGCTACGTAGCCGGCGGGTGTTAGCTGTTAATTGCCGGAACAATCCCGCACTGTATTACAATGCATTAGGCTGTATAAACGATTGTGCCCCCTATTAGTGAAGCACTCTAGGGGAACTGAAAGCTAAGTAAAAAAAAAAAAAAAAAATGTTTTAACGTGTAAATTAAATAAAAAAATGTTAAAAGTTCAAATCACCCCCCCATTTGCCATTTTACAAATAAAAAAAACAAAATAATAAAAAATTTACAAATAATTGGTATCGCTGTGTCTGAAAAAGTGCAATCTATTAAAATATAAGCTCATTTATCCCATGCGCTGAACACCGGAGAGGAAAAAAAAATACAAACACCAAAAGTGCGGTTTTTTTCGTCATTTCACTTCAGCTAAAAATTGGAAAAAATTTAATCAAAAAAAGTTCTATGTATTTCAAACTGGTAGCAATAAAAATTACACTTCAGTCTGGAAAAAATCCTCCTCACTCAAGTCCGTAGGTGTAATTACAAAAAAGTTATTGGTGCAAGAAGATGGCGCCACCGCACAAATTTTAAAAATCAAAAATGTTTGGATTTTTTTATGGTACCAAAACATAACAAAAAATGCACACCTTTGGTATTGCTGCAATTGTATTAAACTTCAGAACATAGATAATACATGTATTCCAGAAAGGGAACGTAACAGAAAAAAAATGCAAATATGTTGCAAGTGTGTTTTTTTTAACATTTTGTCCCACTTTGAATTTTTTTGCAGTTACCTAATATATTCTATAGTAAGGTGAATGACCTCATTTGAAAGTACATCTTTTCCCTCAAAATAAAAGCCCTCACTTGTCTGGGTAGGTGGAGAAATAAAGTAATTATGGCTCTTGGCAAGCGAGGATGAAAAAACTAACGAGTCAACCAAAAAAAAAAAAAAAAAAAAACGCAATGTGCTTAAAGGATTAGTATGGAGATTTTTAAGTTCCAAAAATAATGGTTTAAAATTGAAAATCTGCAAAAAAATTAAATTTGGCTTTATTTTGCTTTAACTCCTGTGAAACAACTAAAGGGTTGACAGATTTTCTAAATATTGTTTTGAATATTTTGATGGGTGTTTTTTTTTGTAATGGGATAAATTATGGAGATGTATAACGTACAGGCCCCTCAATACCACATCAATACTGTAGTGGCCTCTAGAAATCTGGGTTTGTAATTTTCTTTAAAATATAAAAAATTGCTTCCAAACTTATAAGCCTCCCATCATCTTATGTAATTTAAAAATACATATTAAAAATGAAACCAACTGAAACTAACATAGAGAAGCAACAAGGTAAACGCAAGTTAAAAACTCTTTTACGTGGTGTATTTGTCTTACAAACATAACATTTAACATTTAAAAAATTGTACATTTTTCAAATGCTTTGTCATATTTTGTTATCTTTTAACAAATAGATAAAAACGTTATCAAACTTCAAAACTCTCTTAAAGGAAAATATGTAACAACAAAAACAAATTGAAAGGCTAAAACATTTAAACATTTTTCAACAAAAGTTGACATGTAAGATTTAAAAAATGTGACTCTGTAATAATTGTCCAAACTGGATGTGGCAGTAAGAGGTTAAGAAATTACTACCACTGGGAAATTAAACGGTTCTTAAACATTTCCAGTGTAGATTTTCTAATCTCTTCATTCCTCAGACTGTATATAATGGGGTTGACCAAAGGAGTGAACACAGTATAAAGCAGTGATAGGATTTTACTCATGGTGAGAGTTAGACTTTTTGTTGGGACAACATAGACACTGAACAGAGTCCAATAGAATATGGAGACCACAATGAGGTGGGAGCTACAGGTGGAGAAGGTTTTCTGTCTACCGGTATTGGATGGGATAATTAATATTTCTAAAACAAAGTAAGTATAAGACACTACAAAAATGGCAGTTGGTATGAAGAAAATCGGAACGACAATGAAATACATTTCCAACTGAACAATAAAGATATCAGAGCAGGCAAGTTCTAGTAAAGGGACAATGTCACAGAATAAATGGTCAATGACATTTGGTCCACAAAAGTTGAGCTTTGCTGTTGTTATGGTGTAGATCAAAATAACAGAAAGTCCAAACAACCAACACATGGCAGTCAAGGTCATACAATATGCATTTGTCATGATAGAAGTGTAATGGAGGGGATTACAGATGGCCACATATCTGTCATAAGACATCACAGCGAGAAGAAGACATTCACATGATTCTGAGGAAGCAAAGAAATAAAACTGAGCAATGCAACCAATAAAAGTAATGGTCCCCCCATTATTCCGGAGGATGTGTAGCATTTTGGGGACAATATCTGTGGATAACATGATGTCAGTGATGGAGAGTTGTGAGATGAAGAAGTACATTGGAGTGTGGAGGT
Organism: Phyllomedusa bahiana; assembly: GCA_025379985.1. Classification (NCBI taxonomy): domain Eukaryota; kingdom Metazoa; phylum Chordata; class Amphibia; order Anura; family Hylidae; genus Phyllomedusa; species Phyllomedusa bahiana. The sequence continues at coordinate 20,952 of JAODAL010035381.1, read as the reverse complement.
TCTTGCTGGTGGACACCAGGGTGATAATCAGGAGATTTCCGCATATTGTCCCACAAAAAAACACGAAGAAAAGACAGAACAGTATGAATTTCAAATCTTGTCTGACCTGAAATCCTAAGAGAAAGAACTCTGTGACCACAGTCTTGTTTTTTTCCTGCATTATAGACCAAGGAAGTAGTTGTAGTGTTTATAAAGCTTTTAAATAGTTTAAGAAGAAGCGTTCAATTCTTTATGGGTGTCTCAGGGAACATCCACACGACAAGCAAAATTTACTTGTTGGATTCTTGTCAGATTCTGTTGTTTAAATCGGACAATGAAGTCTTTAATGAGTATTTAATGTGAATGTTAGGTATTTTTGTCTGGTGGATTTACAGTCAGAAAACAAGTCTCGTTCATTTTTATGAGGTTTTGTACATGGATCAGACATAGAGATGTTTTACAGGTAATTTTTGCCATGAAATATGGCGGAAGATTGAACATGATCCAAGTTCTTTTTTTTTTATTTTTTCTTAAAAATCAACCTCTGAAAATACACAGTGTGTGGGCTACAATGCATGTTTTCTATTGAGGTCAATGGGAATGATTTTATATTTGGAATCCTTGGTTCCAACTTGAAATGCTCGTTGTGTGGACTGACCCTTTCAGATCCTCTGATTTGCAGTATTTCCACAAACTGCAGATTTCTGTGACTCCTCCATTCATGTAAATGAGATTTAAAGAAACCAATAAACCTGCTGCAGAGGTGACCTCAGATATAGGGGGGAGTTTTACAGTCACGCACATTTTTTAAATTGATCTGCACATTTGAACACAACTGTGAATAAATTGTTATATCACTGTCTGTAGTCCTAAATGCTGAATGTTGTAAAACATAAGGTCCTCATTTAAAATAGAGAACCTAATATATGTAAATCAACATAATTTTTTTTTTTTTGTATTCTAGAAATGTATGAGAAATTTGCATATGACATATTTATAGACATCCTTTAGAAATAGGGTTAAACAACTACATAAAAATAAAATTAGCTAAGATTTTCCAGAATAGAAATCACAGAAATGTTCAAATCCACATTCTTATATCTAGATAAAATAATAAAAAAATGAAAAGCTATAAGAAAAATACAATAACAATAATAATAATAATAATAATAATAATAATAATACATATCATAATAATAATCATCATCATCATCATCATAATGACCTATTGATCTATCATCCATAAAAATAAAACTAGATGAAAGCCGTATATTGAATAGAACCGATTAATTTTAATGAACAAAAATCTGCAGAATGTGTTTCTTTATATTCAATGTGTTATATGCTGTTGCCATACAATGTGCTATAATGAAAACTTAAAATTCTTATATCCTTTTATTTTGTTTATTCATTTAGATGAAGTTAGAGACGTCTGTTTTCATGAATTACACTTTTTTTCTGGCAGTTCTGATAGAAGAAATCGAGGAAAGTTTGTCTAGCTCGCTGGTCATCCATAACATTGACACCATTGATAGTAAAATTGAAGACTTTAAAATCTTATAACAATTGCACGTGTCATAGTAGTTAAAATGGGCAAGAATATGGATCTAATGGTCATGGTTACCTGAGACTAAAGGATAAGGAGCATGAGAAGGGAAGGCTAGCTCTTCTGGTCCCAAAAAAATCTGTTGGAACCCAAATTTCAAAAAAAAGTTCTGCCTGGCTATGATAAAAAAAGGTTTCAGGACGCACAGCAAATCCCAGCCTGTGGTGTATGGGGATATATATCAGACTGGTCAGAATGATCATGTTCCCTGTCCATAGCTGAAAGTGCCTAACAGAGTTATGTGAGCATCAGAACTAAAGCATGGAGAAATCAAAGATGGTGGTCTAGACTGATGAATCATGTGGACGTCTGGATGTGTTACACTTACCTAGACAAGAGATGGCACTAGGATGAACTGCGGGAAGAAGACAAGCTGAAAGGAGCAGTGCGATGCTCTGGGCAATGTTCTGCTGCGAAACCTTGGATCCTGTCACCATGTTAATGTTACTGTGACAAATACCATCTACCTAACTATTGTACAGACCAAGTCCACCTTTTGTTGGGAGCATGTTTTACCAATGGCAGTGACTTCATTTGGCAGAATAATGCCTGATGGCACTGGATCAAGTCCTCAGGAATGAGGAACGTCTCAAAGAGGTCAAAGTGTTTACTTGAAATCCTTATTACCCAGATCTAATACCAATTGAACCTATGATAGATACACTGGAAAACAAGTCTGATGAAAGGCATCCATACCTCACCATTTACAGAACTTAAAGTACCTGCTGCTAATATCTAGTGCAGATACCAGAGAACACCTTCAGAGGTTTTGTGGAGTCCAAGCCTTGGCTGGTTATATTTGATTTTCCAACAGGAGGAGGATATACACAATATAAAGAAGGTTCATTTAATGTTATTTTAATTATCTATTAATAAAGTCTTCCTTATGTTGTGTGATATAAATGTTACTCACATCGGATATTTCGTTGTTCTCTATCTTCATTTTCAGAATAATATTTCGTTGCTCTCAGGTCTCTGGGGGATGGATGATGATGTTCCACAGCAGCATCGTCAGCTTCCACCAGACACACAAATGTGAAGCATTACCTGCCCATATTTATGTATAAGATGAAGACAATGTGCCGGGTAGAAGAACTCCCGGGAGATATCTCCACTACTGTCTGATGAGTCTCCGGTGTGCCGGGCATTGGAGCTATATAGAAAAATAAAATTTGCATTAACAGCTTCTGAGAATCCTGGAGTAAATTTATCGATACCAATAAATCAAATATTTAGTTATACAAGACTTCATTGAGGAGTTGAAAAAGGGCCTTTCTTTGCTTTATAGACCAGGTCCCCGGAGGAGGAAGCCCAACTAAGACATATGTAATGAGCCATAGAAAAGGGGTTGTCCATGTGATATCCTTTCATCCCTTTCTCTTTCTTTCTCTTCATTGTCTCTTTCTTTACATCTGACTTCCCTCTATTATCACTAACACAACTATTTTTTTATCTTTAAACCTTCATGAACTTATTGACAGGCTCACAGTCCATACAGTTTACACAAAATACACTTCATACCTAAAGGTTATGTAGCAAATATTTAAAATCACCAAATAGGAAACAAAAGAGAAAGATGGGAAGACGAGCGCTTCCTGGTGGAATAAATCTTTTTGATGAGGAACAAACAAGTAGAAGATCAGGACACTCGCCTTTCATGGTTGTGCATCAGGTTTGGCAGAACTCACCCCCTAGCTTATCATTGATATCCGATGTATTATCAGACTGCTGCCAAATCCTCAGGCCCCACACCTCACGCTCCACATGGAGTGACAATGTATTCCGTAAAAAAGAGGTTCTTGGATGTTCCCTGGCAATACAAATATCGGATTAGACACTGTTCACTAGATCGACCTGTTGTCAAGTTGAAGTGCAGATCTTATTGTACTAAAGTAAGTTACTTTATTATCGAACAACGCGTTTCGTGTTTGAAAACACTTTGTCAGATTCACTGTTAGACAGTGTAATTAAATATATTATTTTTCTTATATGGTTCTTTCATAAAACTTTTGATTTCTTTTAAATGTAGGTGCTTGATATTAAAGCACAAGGTTTTTATTATTTTAATTTTAATAATCACATTTTAGTTCTTTGTGATGCTAGTGATTGCAGTGGTCACTAGTTTTTTACTTCCTGCAGCTGTTTACTATATAACATTGGAATTACACTTTGTAACAATGAACCTGACTACGTTTTTTGAAAATAGAGGAAAAATCCAAGAACCTCTCTTTTACGGAATAAAATCACAAAATGGCATAAATATTTGTGCTTATGATTTAGATAATGGTAAAATACAACCTGAAAATTGATGATTGGATTTGGTTCAGGCCATCATACCCATAATACCCTCGGAAACCAATCAGCAGGCAGCTAGACAAACTGTTCATAGGATGTGCATCATCCATCTTAGTCCATTATTTATTATATACCCTTATTCTTATTAACTTTACGCAGGTTGCTTGTAAAAGGGGGTGGACCCTGAATAGTGGCGCAGCAGCCAGAGTACAGCCGTCTGAGCTGCAAGACAGTCATGAGAGCTGTAAGACCCAGGAGAGCCATCAATGTAATTTGTAGCAGAGGAAAGCCACAAAATGCGATGCCCAGCAGAAGGAAAACAGCGATCATAGAAAATAGCACTATGGACTAGTGTGGACACTTCAGGAATTCTGAATAACACAGCTTTTATTAAAAAAAAAAATGTTTTGTATTTTTTCTATGTAAAGCTGCACAGTTGCATTTAACTATACTCCAAAGACTGGCTATGGTTATAAAATAAATGAATATGAATAATATTTAATACATATAATTGAGTCTGTATTTTTACTAAGACCATCATCCATCGTAGACATGGACAAAGATCCTATTGAATGCCTACATCACCTGATATCAGGCACCATCATTTGGTATATATGTAAAGTTGTGCTGGCCTAAGGTATCATATTGTATTTTATGTGTGACAGAGAAGAATTCTTCATCATGGAACTATATACTATATGTTTTTCATACTGTGAAAAAAATGTTGCTCCAATGAATATAATGACTTATGGACCTCTCCCTAGGAGAGAAGGGACCCACTGAAAGGGGATCTTCAAGAATTCCTGTGTGCCTTCCACAAGATCTTTGAGCAATCTGGGCGCAACACCTCTGCTGTCTCATCTCTCCTTCGTTTCAGGCAAGGCGACTCCATGGTGGGTCAATATTCCATCCAGTTCCCTACTTTGGCCTTGAGCTTGAGTTGAATCATGCTCATTTAACCCCGGAGGAATACCCATTCTGAATTTGTGTCTATACTGGGGCAGTGCCACGCACTACCTGAAAAACTGCCCAGTCCTCCCAGCTGCACCCTGGAAACCCCAGTGCCACGGTTAGAAGGGTGGGATGACCTTGAGTAATAATGCTTCTGTTTCTCGTCTGACCACTCCGGTCACTCTCAGCTTTGCTTCTGGCTCTAAATTTGAAGTTCCTGCTCTTCTGGACTCTGGTTCTTCTGAGAACTTCATCCATCCCTTTCTTCTAGACAGGTATTGCTTGCCTGTCTTGCTGAATTTCTCCTCCGTCAATTGTGAGATTCTTAAGGAGCCAGTGTGCTACCATACCAAGCCTCTGTCTCTTCAAGCTGGAAGTTCCTACAAGGAGGAACTCTCTTTTTATGTTCTTCCAAGTGGTTCCAGCTTAATGCTCCATTGCTGGATTGAAAAATAGGTAAGGTTACCCTTAGGAGTGAGCAATGCCATTCAATCTGCCTCAAGTCTGCCCATCTGGTGCAAGCCCGCCCATCTGTACCCATGCCGGTTGCTTCTGTTGTTCCAGCTGTGGAGTCTCAAGCCCAAGAAGATTCTCAAGTCATCTTGGATTTCCACTCACCTCTCCCTCTGCCTACTGTTTCTCCTTTTCCTGCTCCCCAAGTCCATAGAGTTACCTGGGGCTGGATAGACATCTCTGAAGACAGTTCTTGGGATATCGAGAAGGAAGTGGTTACCCCAGGTTGTTTTCGGTGTATTGAGCTTGCCCGGAGGGAAAGGTTTAATGGGATGATTGGCACGGATCGCACCGCGGTCCATGCCTGGGGCCGTGGGCATGCACATCAGGGCTTTTGAGTCGGAGTCGGAGTCGTGGAGTTGCAGTCGGTGTCTGTTTTGCAGGGGTTGGAGTCGAAGTTGGGGTCGTTAAAAAATTGACCGTCTCTTAAAATATATAATAAATTGGTACAGTTAGTTCAATGCGGTGCCAGAAGCAAGAGAAATTGAGCCTCATCAGATGAGGAGTGTAATTGATGACATGGAGCAGGCAAAGCGTTACCGCAGGGAAAAGATTCCGCTCCCATAGCAGACAGATTGACCAGATTTCAGCAAAATTTTCACTTCATATTTACAATTTCTTAAAGTTTTTTGTGTTCTAAAGTCATATCCTATGAATATATTTTACATCGACAAGCAAAAGGGTAACAATGTTTTGAAATTGTGACTTTCGGGCTCCATATCTCCCCATCCATTTCAGACTCCCATGATTTTATAGACAATCATCTTGGCTCTCATACATAACTTTTACCTTCAACTATTTAGCATCTACTTAGTTCTGCAGATTCTTCTCATGTAACTACATTTTTAGTGTTTTGCTCCTGGTGGTGGGACAAATTACAACCTGTTCTCACATTCCCTAATAGCTCAGTGTGTTATTAGGTTGATTCCCAAGCGAAAGATCACTGGTTCAAATCGAGGAGCAGCCATGAAGAAGATTTCCCAAGAAAAGAGAAGCAGCATCTTCAGCTCATCGATAGCATCTCTGGGCCAAGAATATTGCCGAACTGCATCATGTGAGGCCCTGACAGCGGGAAGAATATGGAATGATGTCCATCCATCCCAAAGCCAAGAAGTGACATCTAGGCAAAATATCAGAGTCAACAAGTTGCTCATCACAAGGTCGATCAGTTCTAACGCGACAGACACTGCAGTGGAGGTGGTCCGTATAGAAGATTGAAAACTGGTGGTTTGGAGCGATGAGATGAAAATCAATTACCGGGCTCTGATGTGGGCAAATGGGAAGAATCAAGGAAAAAGGGGGCTTATGGACCGAGAAGCTGGAAGAACTGTCAGGTTGGATGGAAGAAGCCTGATGATATGGGGATGTTTCACAGCGGAAGGCATTGGACACTTGACCAGGATCAAAGTTGATCGCAATGCTGAGCTATGTGTGAGTATCCTACAGGATGAGTTACTTCATACACTCAAGTACTATGGGTATGAAAAGGACAACATAGTGTTCCAGCAGGAAAACGACCTGACGCATACATCAAGGTTGGAGAAGGAATGGTTCAAGAACAATGAGGTAGAGTTGCTGTATTGGCCTTCATAGTCCCCAGACCTCAACCCAATCCAATACTTGTGGGGAGAGGTGAAGACAAAGCTGCATTCACACCCAAGTCCAGTCTGCACCAACATAGGGAACATGTAGAAGAGACCTGGGATCAGATTTTGGTGAAGACATGCTTGAATCTGATCCAGAACCCAGAAGGATTCAGGCAGTGCTTTTAGGAGCAAAACAGTAACAATGCAGTTACATCTGCCTAAGCAGATGCTAAATACTAAATAATGTACAGTATGTATAAGATAGTTAAGATGATTGTCTATAAAATGATGGAAGCCTCATGTACAAAGCTGTAGTGGACGGTGAGATATGGAGCCTTAAAGTCAAAAGTTAAAAACATTGTTACTTTTTTACTTGTCAGTGTAAGTTCTACCTAAATAGCTTGATTATTGTACCATAAGGTGAGAAAAACCTGATGTTACCATTTTACTACAGTAAAGTTATCAATCAAAAATGCGCCATGTATGAGGGAGTGGGAGTGGAAGTCGGGGTCAGGAGTCAGAGTCGGGAGTTGGAGTTGGTGTCAGGAAAATGGAGGAGTCGGAGGTGGAGTCGGAGCTTTGGCTTACCGACTCCACAGCCCTAGAGCCCGTGCCTCTGTTTTGCCCCAAGTTGTGCTCCCAGTTCATGCTGTAGCTCCCGTTGGCTGGGTCTCTGCTGTCTATCATGTACCTGCTGCTGCAACTCTGGCTGTCGGCATTAACTCACCTGTCTTCACTCCTTCTAGGGTTAGCAAACCTGTGCGTATCCATCCTTGTCCTGTGCTTCAGCTGTCACCGCGAGTAGTTGCTGTCTCTACATTGCTCCTGACCTCTGTCTGCTGTGTTGGTTCCTGTTACCTGTGTTACCGAGATTCAGCTACCAGTGTTACCTATTTAACCCTGTGTTATCTGCGTTCCTACACTACTGCTGTTACCTGATGCTACACCAGTTTGCTAACTGTCTGGGACTTTGCTACCTGTCTATGGTTGCTACTGCCTGTGACCCCTTATCTATGCCTGTACCTGTTCTCTTACGTTCAGCACTTTGGCTGTCACTGTGAATAGCCACATCAGGGGTAGCGACCTGACTTTGCTGCCCTCTCAGTGAAGTCTGGGGGCCCTTAGACTCTGCTCTCTGGTGTGAACTGCAGTTACATCTTCACTCGCGGTGGGCCAGAGGATGCACATATACATATAGTTCCTAATTTTTTTAACCATTTCCTGATCAGCCCATTTACCCCTGTTCCTGACAAGGCACATTTTAATTTTGTTAGTAAATGTGAATTTAAAAACAATAACACTTTTTCGGGATAGGTTATTCCAATATTTTTTCTGCTTTCTCCCATAGTCTCTAATCTGTGGGGAAAAAGTCTGTTTTTCATGTTTCTTGTTTTTTTTTTTTGTTTTTTTTTTTAAATAGCACGTTATCAATTTTTTCTTTCAGACATTTGTACAGTGAATACGTGAAATATTGGTTTTACAATCATCGGGGAAGAGCTGAAAATTGAGGTTTTTGCAGTTATTGTGTTTTTTATTATCATTATTTTTTTTCTATTTCTTTATTTATTTAGCATAACTTGCCTTCCTTAAGTTCAGACTGAGGCCTCATAACTTTTTGTTGTTGATTCCCTTAGTAATTTGGGCTGTAATCTTATTTACAGGATAAATAGAGCCTACAGTACTTACTGCAGAGCTGGAATAAGTCGGCAGTTACGATTGCCCGGTGATCATGTAACCACCATAGCACCATGGAGACTGCCTGCTAACCTGCATGCATGGTACTCAAGCAATGTGTATATAGTGATGACAAAGGCAGGGAGGGTATTTAACCATCCTTGCCTTCTCTTTGAAGAGTTCTCCTCTCCAGCAGCTGCATAATCGCTGCAGCGCTGGAAATTTTGCAAGGACATTCCAAAACATCTTCGCAGTTCAGGGGTATGTTCACACGCCGTATTGCAGCATGTATGCCAGCGTGTACTTCTAAAGTGCAGGGGGGCATTCACTTCTATTATCCCCTACATGTCACTTCTTTCACCCGGCGTTCAATACATGTTGGGGAAGACGGAGGTAATTCATAGCTCTACCGTAGTTACAGGTCGTATTTTGGGGTGCATTGCAGTACAATTATGCCTTGAAATAAGGTATAAAAGACGCCGTGTGAACATAGCCTTAAACACCATCTACCTAGATGTATATAGTCAACAAGTGGTCAACTACTGGTCAAACAGAAATTGTGAGATGTAAACAATCCCCTATAACATACTGCACATTTTAAAGCCTCCCACTAAAGGATTGTAAAAGTCTTATGTATTTAGAACCATTTCAAATGCGCAATGACCTGAAATGAATGAGACTTTCAAATAAATACTAATAATAATAATAATAATAGCCCAATCCCAAATAGTTGAACACTGTGCAACATTTACAGAAAAAAAACAATGTCATGACTTTGAAATCTCTTATGGTAATTTTTTTATTTTTTATTTACATAGTACAGAGATCAAAAGGTGAAATTTACACGTTTCTCTATTTTATTTGAAGAAATTGCCTTATTTAGAAATTGATGGTGGCAACTCTTCTCACAAAACAGGGCAGGGCCATGAGCAACATTGTGCAGCCTCTCATCTTCTTTTTACAAGGTCTGTAGATTTCTGAGAAGTGTGGAGACAATTGTTGTGCGAAAGGAATGATGTCCCTTTCTTCTCTTCTGTAGGATTCTTATCATGGAATGGTTGAAAATAATATAGGGTCTATTTCCAACAAAGGGTGACTGATATCAAACAATGTCATCTATATGTTGATAAAAGCAGCTGAAAATAATATAAAATGCCTTAATAAATCAAAGTATCAACACTGATTTCTTCACTAAAGTCTAAAAAGTCCTGAAAGACTGTTATATGTGCAATAGAGGACTTTAGATGAGATTGGGTTGGCAAATTACAAAAGATGATGAGCACTCGGAGAAGCAGACTGACAGACACAAGTGTTATCTCTATCAGAGAATGACTACTTTTTATTGTCATCATGGTAGTATATTGTCGCAGATGGAAGAATTATGAACTGAGACTTTAAGTACAGGGGCCCATTTTTTTTCCCCATTCTTAGTACAGGGACTAGTACTCTTTTCTATTCCCAACTGTCCTCTTTCAGCTCACTCTATGGACGACATGTATGAAAACTGTCTAGGTCAGGTCTAAATCTCACTTTGTTTCCCATAGCAACCAATCAGAGCTCCCCTCTCATTTCATATAGTGCTCTAGATATATGAAAGGTGGAGCTCTGATTGGGTGCTATGAGCTCTGATTGGTTGCTATGGGTAACAAAGTGAATTTTAGACCTAGAAAGTTTTCATACATGTGGCCCTATGTCTTAGCTGTGTCTGCTAAAATTTGGAAGGTTTTCACACAAAAAATTAGTTCCTACTTCACAAGCAAAATGCAGAACATCTAAACATCAGCTAAACATCTCCCAGTGACCGTTTCCTAATAAAGATCTCCATGCATGAAATATTATTTCAAACATATATTATAATGACAAAGGTTACATATTGGATGTAAAAACATATCTTTTTAACTATATACATAAATCATAAAGTTGACATATAATAAGTAGTTTTTAGCGATTATTATCGACAAAGTTGTAATCTTCAATGTTTTTATGGTGATCGAAATTTTTAGATCATGCGATAATTAAGGCTAAAATCTGTGCATCATCTTTTAAGATGCGCCATTTTTTGGACTTCCTGTAATTTTGGCGGCCAGCAAATCAGCTTACCAGAATAGAGCAGGGTTGGGTGTGTGTGCGACGTCATGAAAGGATGTGTATGGTTGCGATTGGCTGAAAAAACACATGACCTCGTTTTACATAGAACAGCGTTTCCTGTTCAGCCTCAGTGTCTCTCAGCGTCTCATAGGAGTAGAATGTGCGCTCTGCCTGTGGCCAAACAGCTCAGCGAAATTAGTCTATTTCTGCACAGAGAAACCTCTACTATTAGCTGTGATCCTTACAATTAGTTAGATTAGGATTGGAAGATTTATGTAGTTAGGTAGAGAATTTTAAAGGAGCATCTACCGCTGTAAAGTCAGGGTTGGAGGGGGGGGGGGGGGCCGCGGGCGACCACAGACAAGCTCTATAAAGAAACACTGGATAAAGTTCACCAAGATTAGTGTAGACATTGCACTGCAATATCTTTATTATTAACGTTTGCTATTGAAATATTTCCTGGATATTGGCAGCCTGAACTTATATTAGGATACACATCATTTATAGTAAACTGCAGGTCTCTGTGTTAGGTGCAAAACTCCACTTTTATTATCAGTATACATTTCAGATAGGTGTTCATTTTCAATTTTACCCATTGCACCTTTGTTCATATATCCCCCCACTCCCTTTTACTTAAATCTGAAAACAGCAATTTTAAAGTCACCACAGGTGAATTGAAAGGTGCAAAAAACACCGTGTATTATACTAAAAAATAAAAGATGCGTGTTTTTTTAATTTGGCGGACTACAGCTTTGTTCATTGACGCAGCTTGCACGTAAATCTGAAAACAGCAAATTTTTTAGTCACCACAGGTTTAATTGAAAGGTGCAAAAAAAACCGTGTATTATTCGAAAACATAACAGATACTGTTTTTTTACTTTGGCGCACTACAGCTTTGTTCATTAACGCAGCTGCACGTAAATCTTAAAACAGCAATTTTATAGTCACCACAGGTGAATTGAAAGGTGCAAAAAAACCGGTATTTACGAAACATAAAGATACGTGTTTTTTGACTTTTGCGCACTACGCTTTGTTCATTGACGCAGCTTGCCGTAAACTTAAAACAGCAATTTTATAGTCACACAGGTAAATTGAAAGGGTGCAAAAAAATACGTGTATTAACAAAAAAATAACAGATACATGTTTTTTTATTTTGGGCGCACTACAGCTTTGTTCATTGGCACCCTGCCGAAAATCTTAAAACAGCAATTTTATGTCACCACAGGTGAATTGAAAGGTGAAAAAATCCTGTATTATCGAAAATAACAATACGTGTTTTTTATTTTGCGCACCAGCATGTTCATTGACCAGCTTGCACGTAAATCTTAAAACAGCAATTTTATAGTCACCACAGTGAATTGAAAGGTGTAAAAAATACCGATTATTATATGAAAACATAACAGAAACGTGTATTTTTATGCATTTTGCCCAGTCCAGATTTGTTTTGATAGAGGCACCTTGCAGTTAAATGAATAATGAATCCCGCATTTGTTTGATTAGAGGGATTTGAGAATAGCTGTGATTTTGCCCTGTCTTTATATTAGAGACTTTCCAAAACTATTCCATACCTTCTCAAATTTTTATATTCTGAACATGGAGCGAATGCGGTGGTAAACGAGGCATAGAGGGGGGTAGGAACATGGAGTAGAGGTATGAGAAGAAGGAGGCTCCTTCGAGTGCTGGTAGACAACTACGCGTGCAGGCGGATCGTCCAGTTGCAGGACCCGTCAGGCCTGACATCGCTGGGCAGGGCCCTATGAATCTCAGTATCGAACAGCGTCGCCAATCTGTCCTTCAGTGTTAATCAACCTGCATCCAGCAGTCAAAATAAACCTCCTTGTTCTCGCCAGTCACGGGCCACAAATGTTGTCATCATCATCCATCAGCATCGTCCAACATGAACAGCCCAAATGTTCAACTCGTGTACCCACCACCTGTGGATAAACCTTGTCTGAAACCTCTTATGATGACAAAATGCGTTGGGTCAGAAGGCATGTAAAAGATACAGAGGATGATTTTCTCTGCCTTCTGACGCCCAGTTACTGGAATGCCATCAGAGAGGAGAAGGAAGCCCGGTCCATGGCAAAAATCCCGTGCGGATCTCCGGGCAACAGCCTTGCAGGCCCTCTTGTGTAGCCATGCAGCTTCTGGATGCAGAAAGAAAGGACGACCAAGTCACCGTTTGTTTGATGATGATGATGAGGATGACGACATTGCGTATCCATCGTGTCTTTTCCACAGAATTTGCTAATCGAGCGCTGGCATCAGTTGACAGGAGGAAGAACTGATGGGTATGTTCAATAACGGGTCCCCCCCATAAAGGGAGAGGGGCGGTCGCGAGAAATCCGCTGAGATATCCGCCACCACGTCAGTGCAAACCCCGCTCCTCGCTTTATATCGCCGTCAAAAAGGTCCAGGACCTCTCAAGCCTGGGCCTTCTTTGAGCAAGCCTCTGGATTCACCCAGCGATGTCATAATCCCGCCTTTTGCCCGTAAACGCATAGAAGAGGTAAAGAACCTTAAGTGGTTAACCACCACCAACATGTCTATCCACATGCATCGAATGCATGATGTTATAAAATTAAAAGGAACACCATGGCCAAAAAAGGCCAGAACCCGACGCCGGGCCCTCCAACCACGTCACACCCTCGTATCTCCGCCTCCTTCTTCTTTCTACCGCCAACCACCAAGCGTTCCTCAGCTGTGCCCTTTTCCTGCCTCAGAGTCATGATCAGGGATCATCTCCGCTTCAGCCTCCACCCGTGCGCCCAAGTACCACCAGCACACACCAAGACCCATCCTAACCCCCTTCTCCTTCCCCGCCATTTTGACGACCTGCAAGCTCGTACAGTGGCCAGTCTAAGCTAGCAGCCACCTTCTTTCTTCCAGGTTTGGGAGCAGAAGAAACACTTTAACCAAACCATCCAAAGCCAAAAGCCTGAAAGTCGGCATTGGCCAGGCTATTTGGCCATGGAATTGTAGCCTTTCCCGTCAGGTGGACCCAGATTGGTTCCGCCACGACATGGCCCTTGCCTGCCCCCAATACCAGAATGCCGAGCAGCATTTTCTTTGCCAGAAAAGCCTCCTGCCCTGCCAGCCACGTGTCATCTAAAATTTCAAGCGCGTTTGTCTGATCTGATACCGGAAAGTCCATCTGACCACCGACACATGTGACTAGTAAGCACGTCCAAGGCCGCTTATATCTACTGTGACCAGCTCACTCGGGTGAGCTGGGTGGATGTCTCCTTCTGGGGTGACCGGTGGCTTCTCAGGCTCCGGCGCAACCCGCTCTTCAAAACCGCAGGGAGGTGCAGGGCTCTTTCCCCACACGTTCGTCTGGTGGCATCACGAGCCCAGAGAAACCAAGGGCCGTTTTGAAAATAAATCTTCTAGGAACGCGTCCCCACACAGGTCAGGAGCAGTGGACGGCTCTCTCCCGCAAGACAACGAGCGCTGGCTGGGTGACAAGAACCTTGTCCCATGCAAGGTGGTATGCGATAGACCGGGCGAAATCTGCTTCCGCCCATACGATCGGTAGGCTGGTAGCACATCCCTTGCCTGCACATAATCAATAACCTGGTCGTCCAGAAATTTATAAAGAGCTTCCTCCCGGGTCAGGACTGCCTCGAAGATGCTCGAGGTCTGAGTTATCGCCCTTCCGCCGTCGCACCCTGGCTTCGTGCCCGCCTGGCAGCGTGCCAGCGTCAGCTCGGCCTCCCCGTCAACCATCTCATTGTTGACGTAGCAACTATCGCTGGAATTCCACCCTCCAAAATGCTCCAGCGATGTGGCATCAGCGGCAATGCCATTACGCATTACAAAGTGACCACCATGCCTACAAGCAGGGATGTGGACTCGGATGTATGAGCCACCGAGGAGTTTAGGCAGTGAAACAGAGCTCTTGCACCATCCTTGCCAGTTTTTGACAGAAGACCACCAACAATGGTCATTGCGTACAAAGCCTTGTCAGCATGAGGCATTGTGTGTGATCTTAGTTCTTGGAACGATCGTTGACACCTGAAACAACAAGGTCCCCCGCCAGCGACGGAGGAGGAGAGACGGACAAAGATGCCTGACACGGAGCCTTTCCTCTCCGCAAATCCACAAGGCCCGACAGGTTCACAATTTCAATCCGGTCCTTCATTAGGCATGGTTCGGGTTCCAAGAGCTAGTGCAAGGTGGCGCATCACTTCTCAGGGTGCATCATCTCAGGCAAGTCAGAGCTATGAAAGCTGTGCCGGAGGCAGCGGAGGAGAAGAGGCGAGTAGGAGGTATTCCTATACACCGATTGTTACGGACGTCCCTGCCTTGGAAAAGAGGTTGGCGCGAATTTGACGAGGAGGAAGATGAGGAAGACGCCGTTTGCTAAGTGCCCCCTCGACCCAAGGCTTGGGAAATCAAGGCTCCAACTCTCTACAATAGTGCCTTGGATGCTCCATTTCCTCCAACATGATCCCTCGCATTAAGGCCATCAAAATGAAACAACATTACTGATGGCCACCCTCCGATCCCCGGTACAAAACAAAACTCAGCACTTTCCTCCCACCACACCCCAAATAGAAGTAAAATGCACGCAATGGAGACCTTGCTGATTGATCAACATGGAGACATCTGTTTGCTTCAGCTTCACGTTCTTTCAATAGTCACTGTGTGAACAACGCAGCGACGTGACAGCAATAGAGTGCCAAGTAGCCATATCGAAGAAGCACAGCAGCAGGCAAGGTGGCAGAAGCCTAATGGTGACCTCAGGCAATCTTTAATTTACCGACACTCACCAACGCATGCAATGCAGGCACACATACAATACAACATTCCCCAGAATGACCAGCTTATGATCATGGTGCACGACTATCAGCATCTCAACACCGATGTTTTTGTAGTGTGTTCCTGACCCCAATAGAATTCTGGGTATCCAAAATGGACGAAAGGCCCCAGGTGTTGTCTTCCCCAGCAGCCGCGCATATCTGAGCGGACCTTCAGCACAGCCGGAGGAGTCATTACAGACAAACGCATCCGCGCTTTCCACAGATTAATGTGGATCGTCTGACTTTCATCAAATGAATCAGGCATGATCTCTGTTGATTGTTGTGGCCCCAATAACAAGTCACCGATTTTGCTGGTCTACTTCACATTCCTCTCCAAACAGAAAAGGTCCACTTGAAAAACTTAATTTTAAAATGAAATTTCTTTACTCGCAAGTTTTATTCTCAGTTCCCAACAAGTTTCATTTGCTCGTTTTTTGGCAGTGAGAGACGTAAAGAACCCCAAGGTTCATGACAAAACCATATTCCATTTACTCACTTCATCCTTTAGAATTTTTTTTTCGCATTGTCCATGGTTTTGTGGTCATGTTTGCCTCACAATTTTTAACAGTGGCTGAGACTTCATATTGATCAAATTATTGGGGTCAGTGTTTTGCTGTGAGATACACAATAATATATGGTCCGTTTGAACAGAAATGAGCTTTTAAGTGCATTTCTCCCTCACAATTTTTAACATTGGCTGAGAAGCTCCATATTTAAATTTTTGGGTCATGTGTTGCGTTAGATAAGCAATAATCATGGTCCTTTGGTACAGAAATGTGGCTACTAAGTGGCATTGTCTCCCTCACCCACAATTTTTAGAACAAGTCTGAGAAGATCATTTTTATAAATTTTTTTGGGTCATGCTGCTTTGGAAATTCAGCAATACTACAGTGTCCTATTCTAAAAATGTTTTTTCTATCTAATAGACCATTTGGATCTTCACAATTGTCAAAATGGCTCATGGTCCTGTTTTGAATTTTGGAAGACATTGTGCTGTGACATGCAGCTATACTACAGGTCCCATAAAAAAAAAAAATTTGTTTTCTAACAGACATTTTGTTCTTCACAATTGTCAAGATTGCTCAAGGGTGATGTTGCTGTCAGAAACAGGAATAGGTAGACACTGATATGGACACATATTGCAAAATGACTTGTTTTTGCAGATCTTTAACATAAGCTTATCAACCCTGTATTGAGAACAACCCTTTACTAATAATTTAAAAAAAAAAAGAAATAAAGAACATGGTGGGGGATTCCATCCTATTTTAAAAATGTGTTTTCTTCTAGAATTAAAACTACTAAAAAAACTTGCATATACAAAATAGCAGTTAAAAAATTCCTCTGAATTGTACAAGGGAGGTATACCGAAAAACTTGACCAGATGTAGTGGTTATTCAGACGAAAATGTGAGTAGGACATGGACAAAGAACAAAGTACAGAGAACCATTTCCTCCAGCACGTTGAGTAAAATGAAAAAAGATTGCCAAGAAAAAGGGCACACCTGGTGTAACAGGACGTTAACCACCAGTATTCCAGTGAAACCAATGGTCCGCAACTCAACGTAGGGCATGCGCTACCCAGGTCTTGACTTGTGTACTGAGGAAGCTGTAAGAGTTCTACACTTCCGCTTCCACACTCTGATCAGCCACACAGTTTTTTCCCGGTGCTGCATCATCAGGGCAATTTTAAACCTGCGTGTAATAGATTACGGACGCCAGCCAGGGCTCTCGACACCGCACCCACTGTAACTCCGGCCCTGGGTCATGCTTGGCACAGGACAGGTAAAGTCAATGTCCAGTTCCAACTAAAATGAGAGGTTGGAAAGACTCCTTTTTCCGGCACTTTTTTTTTTTTTTTTTTAATCTAGGGGGGTCAACAGACTTAATGGTCATACTGCGTCCCAGGACAGTTCTAGTGCATGTCCGTTTCAACTAAAATGTGGTTGAAAGACTCCCTTTTATCCGCACATTTTAATCGGAGGTCAGACAGGTTTAAGGTCAATGCGCGGTCCCAGGACAAGGGTTTGTCAATGTCCAGTTTCAACTAAAATGGTGGGTTCAAAGACTACTTTCTTTCCGGCCACCTTTTTAAATCTGTGAGGTCATGCAGTTTTTAAGGTCATGCTACGTTCCAGGACAGGATATTCAATTTCCAGTCAAATAAAATGATAGTTTCAATACTACCGTCGCCTTCAGGCACCTTATTTAAATTTGCTGGGTGATGCATGTTTAAGGGTCTTCTGTGGTACAAGACCGGGATAGTTAATGGTCAGTGACTTTTTTTTTCTGTTCTGTGGCTTTTATAACCTAGAGTGTGTTTGCCCAAAGTAGCACATTATCCATTTGACTGTTTTGGCTGTTAATTCATCTTCTCCAGCCCTGTTTGGGTATACAGAATGAAGGTGTTGTTGCTCTCCCCATAGACGATAATGGGTCATCGAGATGATCAGTCGACTATCGACTATCGAAAAACCTTATCGATGGTGGCTGACTATCGACTATCGCCCGATGTCGATAGCCAACGTAATCGCTCAACACTAATCATAAGCATCTCTCCCTCAATCCCCCCTTTTTAAGCATTATGCTCCTCCTTCAGCACACTCTGTGTCTTAGCTGTGTCTGCCATCAGATTATTTTAGAAGAAGGGTAATGTGTCCACCCAGACATGGGTAAGGACAATCCAGTGATATTCCATTGTTGGCCCTAATCGGGATTTACTGTATCTTCTTCCATCTGGATAGCAAGGCATGGTGAACAGTTCCTCCCAAGGTTCTGTAGTTTCTAGGAATGGCATAGTGTCACAAGCAGTCTCTGTTCACGTGGTCCAATATGTTTCAGAACCCCTGCCTGTGTCCATACACGTACTACTCACTATGTGTCTCAAATGAAAATGTTATCCACACCCTATGGGATGATAAGTCAAGTAGATACTGTTTCACAGATACCCCGCTGTCCACGCGGGCCCAGGGAGTTACAGGGACTGAAAGAGGATAACTCACACGACCGCCGGCATGGCACAATACTTGCTCATAACCCAGTCCGGCTGAGAGACCCCTTTTCACTAGGACCAATGAACAGAACTATTCCAGCTCGGTAGACTGCCACCAGTTCTTCGTTATAGGTATTATATCGGGCCAGAAACCAGTCCTGGTAGTGTATAATGTAAGTCCGAGAACTCGGACGTATGGATTAGTGGATCGAGATAAAAGAGCAGTCGAAGATAAAATTAGAATTTAATTGCCTTAAGGGCACACTAGACACAGCACTACATACACCGTAAATATGGAGATATGTAATGGTTGAATATGCAAATACAGGTATGGGGTTACAAGCAATATATAGCAGACAAGGTACAAGTCAATTACCTGGTATTAGGTTTTAGCGCTTTGCAGCCACATGGAGCCTGTGATGCAACTAAGTTCTTTGTTCCTTCCTTTATGTCAGCACGATGTAGGCCCCTCAGAAGACAACATGGGCTACTGTCCTGTCAAACACTCTTAACCATTGCCAGTCACATCCCTTCACATCCATGGAATGGTTTGATGCCCCCTCCTTTCTGGGTCGAGTAACTTGAACCTAATATTCTAGGATGGATCTTAACTTCACCCATGAAGGCAACAGAAAGATGGTTCTGGTAGCTCTGGACCCGGGTGAGCCACAGCTACATTCATATACTACACACGCCATTGCTGCCATATTCCTAATAGCAGTTCCCTATCTCCCATCCCTTGTCCATTGAATGAGTAAGAAGCAGGCGGGGGCATGTGTATTTTTCCCCGATTACCTCCAATATGAACCTCTTGGATAATGTATAACATGTAGCAATTCCATAACTCCCTATGAAACCACTGCTCCCAGATGTCTGACTCAAGCCTTTGATCAGCTCTTCAACTCTAAATAACCACAGGGGTTGATACCCTGGTCCAAAGGAGTCTGCTAGATGTGTGAAATAACATGTAAAGGCCCTTTGAAGCAGGTCTTGGCTAGGACGTTTCTTATGCACAGGAGTGCTGACATGCTTTGCACCTTGAGTGAGAGCATTTGGCTTAACTGCACATTTTAAGAGAGGCCCCCTGACCCCACATGACCCAGTGATTAGCTAGGATCAAGCTATATATTACATCCATCACACATAGTTCTGGCACTCACAAGGGAGTGAGTACATATCCAACAGTCAATGTAGCCTATATCGGTATTTTCAACAAACGAGTCATATAATAGTTTATGATGCTGGAGCAACTTATTGTCCCAAAGACCATTCAGCAGGATGATCCCATATGGGCCATCAAGAAGAGCTAGACAGTGTTGCTCATCTTCCTTTATGTACTGGGGGAAGTGAGCCTTGACAGTGGCTGCAAAGGGTCCATGTGCAATCAGCTCACCCTTGGTTAGTAATACTTGGACCAGCCGGAGAAGTAGAAGCAGCCTCCAAACCAGTAGAAAAACAAGAAAGAAATTCCAGCGTCAATCCCAGTTTCTCAAGTAAAAAATCCAAGACTATTATTTATCCATAAAAATTAGAACATATCATCACATAAAAATGGCAAGCCCGTGTGCCTGGCAGTGGCTGAAATTCACCCAGTTATCCTTTCCTTCTAGCGTCACTGATGTTTCTGTTGTCATCAGGATTAGAAGTAGTCACTATAACAAGGTTTTTTCTCATGTGTCCTTAAGGACCACTCAGTCACATTGCTCAAGTTGTGGCTACTCAGGTCGCCACTCAAATCTGGAATGGAATCAAAAACTTGTTTAAGTATTGCTTTGAGGTGATTATGTGGGGCCTGTACTCTACATGTTTTGTCATATTGTTGTATTGCATTTATAAAGACTGCAGGAAATAGAGACCTGTCTTGGGTCGGGTATCAAACAGGATCTCATAGGGAGCCAGTCTTGTCTTTTTATGAGGTGTGCGGCGTACTGAGAACAGAGCTAGGGAAAGGCACCCTAGCCTTGGCTTTCCTACTTCTTCTATTGCTTCCGGTCTTTTCAACTTTAAAGTTCCATTAATCGCTCTTCCTTTCCACTGTTCTGCATAGGCAGGGGAATGTGGAAGGCCTGTTATTATTAATATTTATTTTAAAGCGCCATTGATTCCATGGCGCTGTACATTCGAGGGGGGTTACATACATAACATGTCAAAAGAGTAAAATGATAACGATGAATGACTTACAACTGGCACCACAGAGGGAGAGAGGACCCTGCCCGCGAGGGCTTACAATCTACAAGGAGGAGGAAAGAGACAGAGGGTGGGGGGGCAGACATGGTTGTGGGGTTTTACTGTGGCAGCAGGGTTATTGTAGGTTATAAGCAATCCTGAAGAAATGGGTTTTCAGGTTGCTTATGAACCCGGTGAAGGTGGAGGAAAGTCTGATGTGTTGGGGCAGTGAGTTTCAGAGAATGGGGGAAGCACGGGTGATGTCTTGGAGATGGTTATGTGAGGGTGATAAGGGCCAGCA
>JAODAL010035380.1:0-43019 GCA_025379985.1 Phyllomedusa bahiana | reverse complement strand
CGGTTTTTTGGCAACAAAAACCTTTTCTTTGACCTAAAAGTTTGGGGGATTGTAATTTAACGCAAGGTGGATATAGAAAAAAGGTGGAAGGGGTTTTAAAATTAAACATGAACACCTATTGAAATTAAAATTTTAAAAATAAAAGGGGGGTTTTGTCCCCAACAAAGAGACCTGCATTTAAATTGGAAATGTTGTGTATGCATTAAAAGTTGGGGCTGCCCAATATCCAGGAAAAAAATTTCAATTGAAAAAACTGTTAATAATAAAGATTTTTGAAAGGGGCATGTTTACACAAAGTCTTGGTGAATTTATCCGTGTTCTTTATAGTTTGAGTTGTCTGTTTTTTCCCCCCGGGGCCCCCCCCCCCCCGCTCCCCCTGGACTTTACGCGGTAGATGTTGTTTTTAAAATTCTCAAAGCTAACTAAAATAAAATCTTCAAATCTCTAATCTAGCTTTTTTGGGAAATGATCACAGCTAATAGTAGGGGGTTTATCTGTGCAGAAATAGATAATTTCGCAAAGCTTTTTGGGCCCAACTGGAAAAGCCACTTTTCCTTTAACCTATGAGCGCTGAGGGGAAAACTAAGCCTAAACCCAGGAAACTCTGTTCTATTTTTATTCCAAAGATCATTTTTTTTTTTTCCACCCAAATCGCAACCATACAAACCAGTCATGCCGTCCCCACACACATCTCACCCGCTCTATTCTTTTTTAAATCTGATTTGCTGGCCGAAAAAAATTTTAAAGGAAAAGCCCCGGGGAAAAGGGCGCAATCTTAATTTGATGTTTGCCCCAGATTTTAACCTTAATTTCCCCATGATCTGAAAATTTTGATCACCATAAAAAACCTTGCCGATTTCAACTTTGTCAAATTAAAAATCGTCAACACTAGTGGGGGAAGTTCTTTTGGCAGCAAAAAAAGGGAAGTCCCCGATGGGTTCCGGTCGCGCCCCCCTTTAGGGAATATCTACAGGGGAAACTTTTAAAACTGAAACGTGTCCACAGTTGGGGGGAGCCGCTGCTTTAAGCTGTGGTCGGAAAATGGACGACGTGTTTCTTGTTATGGTTTTGGAACTGAAGACGAGCTAAATGAGTTTTTCTCTCCCAAAAATTTCTATACTTTTCAAAATTGATTTTTCCCTTATAAAAATCGTTTGTAGGTTCAGCTTCTTGGTTGTAGAAGTGAGGAAAGAGAATACACAATTTGTCAAAAAACTTTACCCCCAAAAAAGGTCGCCCGAAAAAAATTTAAATTACTTAATAAGACCCAACCCATGCCCCTAGTATTTTGAAAAAAATTTCCCAAAAGGTCGTATATGCCCCTGAGGCGGATTTCCCTTTTTCAGATGATGATTTTATAACAAAAAAATTAAAGAGGGGTTTTTCCCCAAATTAAGTTTTTTGGGAAAGGGGGATACAATAGAAAAGAGGTTATTTAAGAGTGGGCCCGGGGGGAGTACAAAATAGAAAATCTGTTTTAAAAGAAAGAGAAAAATCTAAAACAAATTTTTTTGGGTTTTGCAAAAAAAGGGAAAACCCCTTTCCCTTTTTGGGGCGGGGCCAAAAAATTTCCCAATTGATTTTTTAAGGGGTCCCCCCTTTTTCCCACCCAAAATTTTGGGAAATTGCTTCCGTTCGATTTTTTCTTTACATGCACTACAAAGAACGTCTTTAAAATCTTTTGGGAAAAATCCCCTTGTGGCAAATGTTATATAGGCCAAACTTCCAAAATTAAATCCAAAATCAGTTTTAATAAACCCTAAAATTCAGATCAAAATTTTTTAAATCTAAGTAAAGACCGGCAGGAGAATTTAAAAAAGTGGGAGGACAGCATAGATTTGGGGGGGAAATGTCGTGGGAGAAATTTCATGATAATGGACCCAAGTGGCGGCCCTTTTGTGGTGGTTTGGAGCGGTTAAATCAAATGCCCAGGAAAACCCTTACCTTGCGTTTTTTAAAAGCGAGGTTTTATTGGTTTATTTTTTGGGTTTGGGCCTCCTTAGTACCAAAGGGGGACTTAATGAAGAGTGCTTCGGGGAATTGTATATTTTAAAAGAAGTGGAGCTGTTTTCCCCCAGATGTTTTTAGGATAGTTTTTTTAAAAGTATTTTAATTTGTTCCAATGCAAAAAAAAAATAACCCCACAATAGGGTAATTTTAATTGTAAAAAGTTGATATTTCAACAAATGAAAACTTTTTTTTTGGGTTTTTTTAATCCCTATGTTGCTACATGTTTTGCACTTGTTTTTTAAGGTCCCAAATTTTAATTTTTTTATTACGGAAATTACTTTTGCTTTTTAAAAATTAGTTGTTCCCTTGAAATCCAAAACCGCTTTGGGGAAAAGGGGGCGTCCCCTTCCCCCCGAACGTAGCGTGCATTTTGAAATTCTGGGTAACAAGAAAAACCGCTTGGTCTTTTGCTACCCCCCTTTTTTTTAGCGGATCGGGAGATGCTGGGGGTCTAAATGCCAGTTTGTTTTTAACCAGAAATCCCCCCGTTTGGATCAAAAGGTTTTTTTTACTGCTGTATTAACAATTTCATTGAAGATTTTGAATATTGATGGACTGTGTGCTAATGCATATTTGTTTATATTAAAAACACGAAGTTAAAAAGAATCGCTTGTGGTATACGACATATGTTTCTATGAAAAACAGGAGTAGGCCACAGAGTGGCACAATAACACAGTGTGCAGGTGACGGCAGGAGCAACAGCATGAGGTCAGACAGTGGCACAATGACATTCTGGAGGTGGCAAAAACAGGAGTAGGCCACAGAGTGGCACAATAACAAAGTGTGGAGCTCACAGCAGCAGCATGAGGTCAGAGAGTGGCACAATGACACAGTGTGGAGGTGGCACAAACAGGAGTAGGCCACAGAGTGGCACCATGACAGAGAGTGGAGGTGACGGCAGGAGCAACAACATGAAGTCAGAGAGTGGCACATTGACACGCTGTGGAGGTGACCGCAGCAGCAACAACAGCAGCATGAGGTCAGAGAGTGGCACAATGACAGTGTGGATCACACACAACCAGCAACACAAGCAGCAGAACGAGGTCATAGAGTGGCACAAGGACAGAGTGTGGAGGTGGGTGGCAATACCAGTCCCTGGTAAAGATGGTGGTAGGCAGATGGAGAAACTGTCAGCAGATGTGTGGCATCAGGCGGGTGGCAGCATCAGAGTAGTGGCTGAGGCAGGTAATTTGAACCCAGAGTCGTTTCTCAAAGTTTGGGTGAGGCGTCATGGCTGATGTAATCTGACGCCTAAGGCATTGGTGTGTTGAAATCCTGGCCGATCCACGCCTGATTCATCTTGACAAAGGTCAGTCATTCCACATTCCCATGGACAAGTGGGTTCTCCAATGGGTAACGATGGCCCCCGCCGCACTGAACACCCGCTCTGATGCCACACTACTGGCCGGGCAGGACACCTTCTCCACTGCAAACTCGGCAAGTTGCGGCCACACATCCAGTTTGGCTGCCCAGTAGTCCCGCGGATCTTCTAACTGGGGTGGCAGAGTTCTGTCCAAGTAGGTCACCACCTGTTGGTTCAGGAACTGCTCCAGGTCCTGCTGTTGCTGCTGCTGGCGACTGCCCTCCTCACTAGGCGGGTGAAGGAAGCTGCTCATCAGTGACTCCAGACTTAGGTTGCTGCTGATGGAGCTGGTACTGCTCCTACCCCCCCACCTTCCCCCAGCAGCCGCGGCAGTAGCACATGAGCACTGAGGCACCCCCCGGTCAGACCTGTCAGAGGAGGGACAATTCCACACATAGGCAGCGGCCAACTGACTACGGAGGATTTCCCTATAGTATTAGAGTTTGTCCTCCCTCTCAGCAGCTGGGAAAAAGGCTCCCATTTTGGACCGATAGCGAGGGTCCAATAGGGCGGAGAGCCAGAAGTCATCCGTCTCCTGGATGGTGACTATTCGTCTGTCACTTGCCAGGCAAATCAGCATGCTGCGGGCCATCTGCACAAGTGACTCCAAGGGACTCCTTGCCTCCATCTCCACTGCATTCTGCCATGGTGCTTGCGAGTCATCTGCCTCGTCTTCCTCATCTCCATCTACTTCCTCCAGCTCCTCCTGCTCCTCCTCTCCTGTCACCTGGGAAAAAAAACCCTCATTTCACCAGACAATGTTCTGCTCCAATGTCCCCCCTCCTCCCCCTTTCAGTCCCCACCGGACTCAGTGGCCGCAGAGTAGCCCACGTCTCCATCCCCCCCCGACAGATTTTTCCCATCTGTTCCGGACATGAAGCAGGGGAATGAGTTTCATCCCAAAGTCCTGGCGACTGACAAATAAATCGCCTCCTCGAAGGGCCTCAGCAAACGAGGTTTCACGCATGACTGCCCTGGGGGAAAATCAAAGTTTTAAAACGGAACTCCTGTCTGCCTGGGCATCAAAAAACTTAATGGCCTTTCCTGTTTATAAAAGCCGCGACAGTGCAGGCTGAATACCCAACGGGGGAAACATCGCAATCAGCGGTTTTTTGGGAGCCGTTTCCCGCTGCAACTCAAGGAGGGGGTTCCGGGTTTGTAGGAAGGGTGAAATGCATGCACATTTTCCCGGCCCCTTTTTTAGAATCTTCTGAAATTGGGTGGAAAACTTCAGGAACCTTTTCCAACTAATTAAAAAAGTGCCCATCAGGGCGCTGGACTATCCCTCCTCGGTGCACGTGGACACCATGTTTTCTCCCCTTGCCGCATCAGGTTTTCCGAATCAGTTGGGGCGGAGAAAGCCACACATTCGATTTTTTCTGAAGACGGGAGCATTCCTCCCCGTTGACTTCTCGCCGGGGGAACCAGGTGTAGAACTCGTGACAACCCCCCGTGCCTACACATGTAGTATGATGGAGCAGCACTTGTGGAGGCTGAGATGGTGGTGGTGGAGAAGGTGGAGGCTGAGATGGTGGTGGTGGAGGATTAGGAGGAGGCAGACATTGGCGCAGGAGCAGCAGTTTGACAACCTGGAGGAGAAAATGGCGTCTCCTCTCCAAGTTGTTGGTGTGCCTGGGCAGGAAGCATATTCAAAAAATCAAGAACTACCCCTTACAGCTTCAGCGGCTGTTAGATGCACTGAATCCCAGCAGCAGGCGACTCTGGCCCTTCTGCTGCATGGGAAAGATACAGGTGCCGTTAATTAATGAGCAAATGGCTTAGGTACTATTCACACCAGGAAGCATTTCACCCCAGGGTCCGAAAAGGACTGTACTGTACTGGCCGCTGCCGTATTTTACAGCTCCACAATTCCAACGCTGCTGTGCCCCTTTTGGAACAAACCGATAACCCAAAGGGACTGGGGCCCCCTTTGTTCCCCTATTTGTGAAGTGCTGTACTCCTTTTTTGGGAAAAAGAAATTACGGTTTGGGAAACTTCCCCCCTCGGCTTGGCACAAGCCAATAGTTCTCTGAACGGTGCAGACTCCACCATTTGGAAAGGGAGGACTACAGTACCAACAACTTTGACAGGAGCATGGTCCCGCTGCTGTTCCTTAGGATGGTTTTGGGCGCATACGTTTGTCTCTTTGCAATTGCCTTGTTGAACGACTGCTGGCGGGCCCTGAGTAGCGAGGAAGCAGGAGCATCTGGACCGGAAGAAGATGGCAACAGAGAAACAACCCCCCTTCTCCAGATGGTGGTGGAGCCTTGACTGGGTGCAATGGCATGCGTGCCACGGGGGCTGCTGCTGCTGTTGCTGCGGCGGCAGGATTGGGCCACCACATCTCAGACACGTTTCTCCCAGGCCACTAGATGGTGACGTTGCATGTATTGATGCAGGGCCGTGGTACCAACGTTAGCTCCCTGGCCACGCTTCACTTTCTGCCCACAGATTCTACATATACGCATATTCAGCTCCTCCGGTGTCTTAGCAAAGAACTGCCACATCGCCGAGAAGCTGATTTTACCGCCAACGCTCCGCACTGAGTGACTACTGCCGCCGCTGCCTCGCTGAGCCCCTGTGCCGCTACTTTCTTTGACCTGCAAAGCGAGTTTTCTACCCCGTGGCCGCTTGGCTCCCGACCTCACACTGCTGCTACCCTGCTGACTCACGGCCACACAACCTACTTGCTGGCTGCGCCGCCTGACGTGCAAGCTGATGTCCTCTTCTCCTGACGATGATAAACCCTTTGCTTCCCCCCGGCCCCCAAAGGGGGGTTGGCACATCATCATCTATTTGTTTTTCATCGTCACTGCTGCCTCTCACCGGTTTTGGACAGAGGCTGACCAATCACAACATGACCCCCCATGCCACCTCCACATCTAATTTTTTCCCGCCTCGCAAGAAAGGGGGGAATTGGGCCCCATTTCTTCGCTCCCAAGTAGCGGCGGACTGCCCCCCCCAAACTGTTCATCCTCCTGTATAGTCGCGAGCCCAACCACATAGTAATCTCTGGCGAGGGAACCGGGGGACAGGGAGGGTTGAGGACAGGTGGGGGCCGCTGCCCCCTCCCGGGCCAGACAACAAAGGTTTTGTGTCGACTTTCCCCCCGACTTTTGGCTGGGTTTCAATGTCACTGGAGGAAGGGGGATACCTAGTCAACCAAATCAAAAATCTTGAGTTCGGAACAACACTAGCCATAAGACACCGGCATTTCTGGCCCACCGGTGCCCCTGCTGCGACGTCCCCTTGCTGTGCTGCGACCTGTGCCTTCTCCAGGATGTTTGTCCACTGCCCCTCTCTGTCTACATATGTTTTTTTCTAAAATGTACAGACTCGTTTGATGAAGTACTGTATATGATAAAACACACCCGTATTTGACCCCAAAATGAACCCACAACAACTTGGTTTAAAAAAATTGTGCTCCACAAATGGCCAGGGAAAATATATTTGTTTTTGTCCTTTTTAAAAAATGTGTTTTTTTCTGACTATAAAAGCAAAAAAAAGTCTTAATTAACCTTTGAATATGAATTATGCACAGGCAAATTCTCTTTGGCGGGGAAAAACAGATTTTCTTTTACTGAAAACAACTGCAAAAAAATACTTAGTTTTTCCCTTTGGGTGAAATTGGGCAAAAGAAATGTGCTGCCAACAATTAACCACTTTGTACGTTTAAAAAGGGGTTATTTTACGGAACACAACAACAGAAAAACTCGAAAAAAACCTTTATTACATTATGCTACAGGCAAAATTTTTTCTTTTAGTTGAAAAACACAGTTTTTTTTTATGACCAAAACAGCAAACAACGCTTAATTAACCCCTTTGGGCTAAATTGCGCAAAAGAAATGAGCAAAAACCAAAAATTTAAATGGTATTTTGGATTGTAAAAACGCTGTTTCTTTTAAATGAATACAACAGGGGAAAAGGGTTAGAAACCCTTGGTATTTAAAAGTGCCAAGAAAATGAGCAGATAGCATTAAAATGTAATGCAGCGAATTGGACGCACACTGGGCTTTATTCCAATACCCCCCCAAAATCAAATTTGAACGTAAGAAAGCAGTCTCGAGAGACTGGACATCCCCCAAAAAACGCTGTATAAAATTAGTTTTTTTGTATGAAATCATGACAGCAGCAGGCAGCCCGCTTTCCCTACACAGCACAGTGAAACATTTTGAACTGCAGGCGCACCCGGGACTTTTTAAAAGTGGGTGACGTCACAAATCTCCGACGGTCCTCTGATTGGCTTCATCTCTGCACATGTCATGTAGGCTACGCCTTTCTTCTTCCCAGACTTCTTTGCCCCATGTAATGCCATGTGCTTGCAGCCATTTTGTCAATTAAAAACACGCTTCGTTCCCGCGAATCACCCCAAACTTCGACTTCGTTCAGACTCGAAGTTTTCTTGAAATTCTAAACGAATTCCACTTCGTTAGAATCAATTCACCCATCTCTAATTGTAAGTGATTTTAAGAAATAGTACCGAAATGGGACAGAAGTGGGCATAAAGGGGCCAGGAGGATCACTTTTTGTGAGTACCTGATCTTTACACCCCACACCTCATTCACCATGCTCACTATTGCTATCTACCTTGCAGCCATCTGCCTCCTATCATACCACCCAGTCTCGCCCCCTGAGAATTTTATCCACATCAGCGCCTCTCTCCTCCCCTCACCCATGTATACATGCCACACACTGTTCTCCCATTTCAACTACCACAAATCACCTGCTTGCATAGTGCCACACAAGCGCCGCTCATACACATCACCTAACCCTCTGCTGTCGCTTTTCATTCTTATGCTTCTCGCTGCAGGAGACATCTCTCCTAACCCTGGCTCTCCTTCATTTACTGCTCATCCCACCTCCTCCTTTGCCTCCCATAAAAAACCCTGCTAACCTGCTTGCTATTCACTGTACTTCTTTTTCTGCCCCTTTTAAATGTGCTCGGTGGAACGCCCGATCTGTTGGCAACAAACTCACTGCTGTTCATGACCTGTTCCTTTCCCACTCCCTCAACCTCCTAGCTCTCACAGAAACATGGCTCCAGGAATCTGACACCGCTTCCCTTGCTGCCATCACCTATGGCGGCCTACACTTCACCCACACCCGCAGACCGGAGAGCAGGCAGGGTGGAGGAGTTGGCATACTTCTCGCTCCACACTGCACTTACCAGGTCATTCCTCCTGTACCCTCCCTCACTTTCCCTTCCTTTGAGGTCCACACCCTCAGACTCTTCCGGCCGTCTTCTCTCAGTCACGGTTGTGTACAGACCCCCTGGCTCTCCTCGCCAGTTTCTAGATCATTTTGCTGCCTAGCTCCCTTATTTCCGTTCTACTGAAATACCCACTCTCATCATGGGTGATTTCAACATCCCTATTGATGACCCCATGTCTCCTTCGGCCTCTCAGTTTCTTTCCCTGACCTCTTCTCTTGGCCTCTCGCAGTTTACAGACTCTCCCACCCACAAGGATGGGAACTCACTTGATCTGGTCTTCTGTCGTCTCTCATCAATTTCTAACCTCACTAATTCTCCTTATGCTCTCTCTGATCATAACCTCATCTCTTTTACTATCAATATTTTGCAGCCCTCTCTGGACTCACCTGCCCATAATCCATTCAGAAATATCCGCTCCATAAACACTCAGGAACTCACAGACACCATACAGTCCTCACTGCCCCCAATCTCCTCCCTCTCCTGTCCTGACCTGGCTGTTAAATGTTACAATGAAACTCGCTCAACCCCCCTGGACATGTTGGCACCCCCCACACACCGCACTACCAGAGTCAGACATCCGCAACCATGGCACACGCCTCAGACTCACCATCTGCGGTGTTGCTCCAGGTGTATGCAGCGTCTGTGGAGAAAGTCAAAGCTACCTGCAGACTTTCTCCACTATAAATTCATGCTCAGGACATACCACACTGCCCTTTACTGCGGCAAACAAAAATATTTCACCTCCCTCACTCCTCCCTCATCGCCTTTGCTGAACACCTTCCACTCACTTCAAAGCACAAATTGCAGTATCCCCTTAACCTCTCATCTCAAAACCCAAGCAGAACCTGTCCCTCCCCGCACGTCCTCTAGTCTGCTCTCAGCTCTTGACCCAACAACAGTAGAAGTGTCCAGACTTCTTCGCCCCACTACCTGCTCTAGTGACCCCATTCCCTCCCACCTTCTCCAGTGTATTTCTCCAGCTGTCCTCTCTCACCTCACTACTTTCTGTAACCTCTCTAACTCTCCATTGGGATCTTCCCATCTTCCTTTAAACAGGCTACTATAACCCTGTCACGACCCGGACGTAGGAGGTGGATCCACTGGACCACCGCAAGCGATGGTGTAAGTCATGGCAGGAAACGGAATCTAAGTAGGTCCCGGTTTTCACCAGAGCCCGCCGCAAAGTGGGATGGACTTGCTGCGGCGGGAGTCTACCAGGTCGTTACCCCTGACATGACTTGCTTGCGGTGGCAGCCAAAGTATAGCGTGGTGCAGAATCGTCAGGCAGGCTCGTAGTCGGAGACAGGCAGAAGGTCAGGCAGGCGGCACAGGTTCGTGGTCGTGGACAGGCACTAGGTCAGGGCGGGCCCGGCAAGATGCGTGGTCGAGGAACGGAAGCTAATGGTACGGTAACACGGAAAAGTCAGAACAAGGCTTGTAACGCTTTCTCAATAGGCTGAAATGGCACTAAAGATCTGGCATCGGCCCCAGGAAGGGGCAGGCTTAAATAAGGGCAGTGACCGGCAATAGCCAATTACCGGTGCACTGGCCCTTTAAATCTCGCAGTGCCGGCGCGCGGCGCACCTTAGATATCGGGGACGCGCGCAAAACCGGAGGCTGAGACCACAACAGGAGCGCGTTCCGGGTAAGTAGAGAGGACCCGGGCCGGCCGGGGTGAGCGCCCCCACCGCCCGACATGCGGGAGGCTTGCCGCTCAAAGCGCGACCACGGGTGTGCCCCGACCCGGACGGGGTTCGCAGGCCACCCGTGACAACCCTTTACAAAAAGCCAACTGGACCGTCCTTTGTGCCAACTACCGACAGTCTCTAACCCTCCCTTCATCTCTAAACTCGGAACGCTTGGGTTTTCCGCTTCAAACCCTACCTCTGATAATTTTCTTCCCATCCTTTGCAATCGGTTTCCGCACTTTACACTCCACAGAAAACTGCTCTAGTTAAAGTTTCTAAAAGATCTCCACACTGCTAAAATCTCAGGGTAAATACTCCATTGTTGGTTTTTGCTGGATCTCACTGCAACATTTGACACTGTTGATCACCCTCTTCTCCTCAGCATGCGCCATGCTATTGGCATCCAGGAAACCACTTTTCTTTGGTTCTCTTCCTACCCTCTCTGACTGCTTCTTCAGTGTCTCATTTGCAGGTTCTACTTCTTCTCCTCTCCACCTTGCTGTTGGGGTCCCTCAGGGGTCAGTTCTTGGTCACTCCTCTTCTCAATCTATTTAGCCCCCATTGGCCAAACCATCAGTAGATTTGGCTTCCAGTACCATCTCTATGCTGATGACACCCAATTATACACCTCTTCCCGAGACCTCACTCCTGCCCTGCTACAAAACACCAGTGACTGTCTGTCCGCTGTCTTTGAAATCCTGTCCTCTCTCTATCTCCAACTAAACCTCACTAAAATTGAACTTCTTGTTTTTCCCCCATCTACTAACCGACCCCCATCTGCTATTTCCGTCTGTGTGTGGCACCACCATAACTCCTAGGCAGCAGGCCCGCTGTCTTGGGGTTATACTAGACTCTGATCTGTCCTTCACCCCTTATATCCAATCTTTTGCCCGCTCCTGTCACCTGCACCTCAAGAACATCTCCAGAATCCGTTCTTTTCTCACTATCAAAACAACTCAAACCCTCATTGTTGCTCTTATTCTTTCTCGTCTTGACTACTGTAACTCCCTGCTTATCGGTCTCCCACTCTGCCAACTCTCCCCTCTCCAATCTGTCCTGAATGCAGCAGCCAGGCTCAGCTTTCTTTCCAGCTGCTATACTGATGCCTCTGCCCTGTGTCAGTCACTGCACTGGTTGCCCATCCAGTACAGAATACAGCATAAACTAATCACTTTCACCCATAAAGCTCTCCACAGCGCTGCACCCCCCTACATCTCCTCTCTCATCTCTGTCTATCACCCTGCCTGCGCTCTCCGCTCAGCTACGGACATCAAACTACAGACCACAATCATCCAAACCTCCCATGCCCGTCTTCAAGATTTTGCACGTGCTGCACCCGTTCTCTGGAACATCCTACCACGTACCATCAGGCACAATCCTAGCCTTCGCAGTTTTAAGAGTGTCCTGAAAATGCATCTTAGGCTAACCCACACCTTCTATCACACACATTTCTGTCACTCCCTACACTAGGGCAATCACAGGCATTTATCTGTATATAGATGTACTGTCATTGGTTCACCCAATTTTTATGTAAACCACCCCATATTAATGAAACAAGGCTGGACCATTGTAAATTCAGCACTTCTCCCCCGTTGTCTCCCCCAGACACCCTCATAGATTGTAAGCTCTCACGAGCAGGGCCCTCACACCTTGTGTCTCATTGGAATGTAGCTCTCACTGTGTAATGTCAGTCTTTTGTCTGTAATTTATACCCTCTACATTGTAAAGTGTTGCGGAATATGTTGGCGCTATATAAATAAAGATTATTATTATTATTTTTATGAGCTGTCTAAGGACACCAGGGACAAAATTGTAAAAAGCTTGTATGGGCTACACGACAATAGGCAAGCATTTTGGTGAGAAGGTAACAATTATTGGCGCAATTATTAGAAAATGGAAGAAACACAAGATGACAATTGAAACGAATCCAACCTGGAGTGGTGGATCCTCTGGGCTCACTGCGGTTGCTGATGGTAACCACACGCAGTGGGTAGCCGAAGTGCACGTCCGGGTAGCAGGTGCAAGAACGTAGACAGGGCACTGCAGATGTATCCGTAAAATGTGTGCACAGTCTAGGTGTAGCTGGTGAACCGATGGCACAGTCCAGGTGTAGCTGGAGAACCGATGGCACGGTCCAGGTGTAGCAATGAAGTCATGACCAGCCAACTCATCCTTAATGAATCCATCGAGCCCCCCCAGAAGGCAGCAACGAGGGCCTCGTTGTTCCAGGCAAGCTCGGTGGCCAGAGTACGGAACTGGATGGCATATTGGCCCACGGTGGAGTCGTCTTGACGGAACCGGAGCAAAGAAGAAGCAGCAGAGGTGATGCGCCCAGGTAGCTCGAAGGTTTTCCGGACGGCATTTAGGAACAGGGTAAGAGACCCTGTCAGCGGATCCCCTTTCTCCCACAGAGGTGAGACCCAGGCCAAGGCTTCACCTGAGAGCAGGCTGATGAGGAAAGCCACCTTGGCACGGTCAGATGGGAACTGGTGAGCCAGGACCTCAAAGTGGATTGTGCACTGATTGAGGATGCCGCAACAGTATGGGGATCTCCGGAATAACGGGCAGGCAGAGGTAGGTGCAGGCTGGGAATGGTTATGGCAACAGGAGGCGGAACCACAGCAGATGGCAGAGCAGTTGTAGGTGCCAGTGCAGACACGACTTCATCCAGACGGGTGGTGAGCGTCTGTAGCTTCTGAAATAACTGTTCCAGATGAACACCATGACGGTTCACAACGGCTACCAGGTCAGGCAGAGTCACTCCAGTGGGATCCATATTGTACGGTCAGTTCGTACTGTAACGAATCCAACCTGGATGGCTGGAAACGTGCGGGTATGGTGGATCTTCTGGGTCCACGGCGGTTGCTGATGGTAACAACACGCAATGGGTAGCCAAAGTGCAGGTCCGGGTAGCGGGTGCAGGAGCATAGACAGGGCACTGCAGATGTAGCCGTAAAACGTGTGCACAGTCCAGGTGTAGCTGGGGAACCGATGGCACAGTCCAGGTGTAGCTGGGGAACTGATGGCACAGTCCAGGTGTAGCTGGAGAATCGATGGCACAGTCCAGGTGTAGCTGGAGAACCGATGGCAAAGTCCAGGTGTAGCTGGAGACCCAATGGCACAGTCCAGGATGATCACAGACTCCTGTATAGCAACAGGTAAACAGGTAGGTGGCAACTGGTGCAGCGGAAGGTGTACAGCAGGAAGTGATGAATGTGCAGGAAACGTATGACAAGACAGCAGCAGTAAAGCACCCAAGGGGGTCAAGCTCTAGTGCTAGAAACAACAACGAACTGACCCTGAGCATAGGGAGGAAGTTCCTTATATAGCCAGAGGTCAGGGGTCACTTGGCAGGAACAGGAATACTGTGTCATTAAATATGGTGCAGTGCCACACGTGTGCCCTTAGAGGGAGCACGTGTGCACACAGGATGCCAGGGAGCTGGAGGAAGCACAGGTAAGACCAGAGCCAGGAACACCAGAGGATGTTGCAGCAGCGTCCGGGACACGAGCGACACGGGCACGCCGACGGTCCAAAGCAGGGGCCGCGGCGTGAACCGTGATAACAATCTTTTTGTTCTGGGGTTCCATGCAAAATCTCGCCTCGTGGGGTAAGGACGATTCTGAGAAAGGTCAGGAATCAGCCGAGAACTACATGTGAGCACCTGGTCAATGACCTGAATAGAGCTGGGACCACAGTCTCAAAGATTACTGTTAGTAACACATTATGCCGTAATGGATTAAAACCATGCATGGCACGCAAGGTTCCCCTGCTCACGTCAGCACTTCAAGGCCCCTTTGAAGTTCACCATTGACAATCTGGATGATCCAGAGGAGGCATGAGAGAATGTCATGTGGTCAGTTGAGACCAAAATAGAACTTTTTGGTATCAACTCCACTTACCATTCTGTCTCTCACAGTTGAAGTGTACCTATGATAAAAATTACAGATCTCTCCATTCTTTGTAGGTGGGAAAACTTGCAAAATCACCAGTTTAACAAATGCTTATTTTCCACACTGTATCTAAATATTATACATATATATATATATATATATATATATATATATATATATATATATATATATATATATATAAATATATATATATATATATATAGTTATAGTTATAGTTATATAATATTATGCTTACATTTTCAATATTTTCTGGGTATTAAGTGAAATATTTTAGCAAAATTTGTGTGAGCAACACCATCTGTTTTGCATGAATCTGTGATCACTGGTATGGCCTGTCAGGTATATTTTACATTCCCTAAGTCTATCGTTCTTTCTTTCATGAAATCATATAGAATGAGGCCATCTTTGTCCATGGTTATCCAATAATATCACTCAAAAGAAAGCAATAATTTATATATATTTTTAAAAGAAGTTGTTTAAAAATACTTTATTTTCTGCTTCCTTTTTTAGATGTGTGCAGAGTTCATACAATATCATGTTAAATGATGTATTGATTAAACTGGTGAACCTCATAATAGAGGATTTATTTTCAATTAGGCTTGTACTGCATTCAAGAAACATGCCATGTTTACACTTTTAAAACTTTTTATTTGACTAGGCATATTAAAAAAGAAACATACCAATAAACATATTTTAAAGAACGAAGAATATAAGAAAAAAGCTAAAATGGTAACGATACACTTTGGCTGAATTCACATGTGTAATGATTGCTGCAATTCTTTCTATGAAATGCATGTTTGTATTGATATTTTCACTTAAATAGGCCTAAATGTGGAGAAAGACACATCAAAAACTTTACAAGTGAAGATAATCATAATCTAGTATACAGAGACTGTGCAGAGGCAGAGATTCCCTAATATGCTGCACATTTTTGGGATGTTGTATCATTACTCAGTGCTATTTGGAACATACTCAAGTGGCAGATTTATAAGCAACATAGAAATATTGGAATAAATAGACATGTAATATAGGGGACGTATCTGTTGCATGTGCATTTAACTTTTCAAATCCTGTTTAGATGTATAGAAATAGATCAAAATCCCCTACACGTAAACATACTTTAGTCTTCTACTTAGGCCTTTTATATTACATTCACACTAAGTCCATGAAAAAAAATTAAGAAGTAAAGCTTCTAGACAGAAGCAACTGAGGAGAGAGGGTGATGTGGACAATCTCCCTTCTCCTCCTCAGGATCAGAGATTTGTTCAATTCTAATATTTATTACTTTTGCTCCTGAGAGGTTTTCCAACTCTTTGAGCTACCACATTGAGTCCTCATGTCATCTAGTTTGGGTTGGTACTGTGTTGTGGAACTCACAATTTCCTGACATCGCCAGAATTAGGAACATGTGTGCACCAGTGCAAGGTGCTAAAAGTGTCTGCTTTCATTTAGTGTACTAGTGGACAAGTAAATGGTTGAAGCCTGGCTCAACCATTGACACCCATCTATTTCTTCTCTTTGCTGGTAACTGGATTTTTAATTTGTGTTTAATGATGGGAAAATCTCTTTAACCACTCCACACATTTGATGTAAGTTTAGTCATGGTCAGGAACAGGTTCTCGCAAATTGTCGTATATATTTACATCAATGCGGTTTTGTGGGCTCAAAAATAGAGGCCGCAGAATCACTGCAGGAAACCAGCTGTATATTACAGCTGGTATCCTTTAGAATTCGCCATGACTGGAGTTTACTTTGGTTGCGGATGATTAAGCCCTTTGATGCCGCTATCAAATGTGACAGCGGCAGCTAAGGGTTAAGACAGAGCATGGGAGCGATATGGTACCGATGGTCTCAAAGAGAACCTGGAAACCTAAAAGAGGCTACTCGCTTTTTTCTTATGTCACCACTCCCAGCTGTACCCGGTGGTGATTAACAGTTACAGTACAAAGCAATACAGATATTTACTGCTATGTACTGTGGCAAGCAGTG
Organism: Phyllomedusa bahiana; assembly: GCA_025379985.1. Classification (NCBI taxonomy): domain Eukaryota; kingdom Metazoa; phylum Chordata; class Amphibia; order Anura; family Hylidae; genus Phyllomedusa; species Phyllomedusa bahiana. Next base: position 26,843 of record JAODAL010035380.1, on the reverse strand, counting down.
ATCTAATAGATCGCTGAGTCAAGTCAAGATCGCTGAGACAAGTAAAAAATTTGTTAAAGTTAAAAAAGGTAAAAGTAAAATGAATAAAACACATACAAAGATAAATAAAATAAAATACATTTATAGTCCTTTCCCCATTATAAACGGCAATCACCCCAAAAAAGATCAAAACTAAAAAAATACACATATTTGGTATTTCCACGTGCATAACAACCTAGCCTATAAATCTGCTATGTTATTTATCCTACAAAATTAATGGTGTAATAATAATAATAATAAAAAAAAAAAAAAACAATTGCAGAATTGTGAACAAAAAGTCAGATATACAACAAAGTGGTACCAATAAAATTGAAAGTTTGTCTCACAAAAAAAGCCCATACATGGCTTGGTTCACAGAAAAATATAAAAATTATGGCTAGCAGAAGATAGCGAAGCATAAATAATAGTTTGCACAATAAAAACACTTTTTTAAGTACTAAAACATAAAAAAATATAAATTGGGTATCAACCCACAGAGTAAAACTAACATGTCACGTATACTATACTGTAAGCGCTAAAAAATAAAAATAAAAAACTACCAGAATTTCTGTATTTCCTTCAACCCGAATCCTAAAACCTGGTATTAAAAAAGTTATCTCCCCCCAAAAATGAAACTAATAAAACCGTCAACTCAACCCACAAAAAACAAGTCCCTACACAGCTCCATACACAGAAAAATAAAGAAGTAATGGCTCCCAGACTATGGCAATATAGAAACATGTTTTCTTTGTTAAATAAAAGTGTTTTTATCATGTAAAAGCAGTAAAGCAAAAAAATATACAAATTGGGTATCACTGTAATTGTACAGGCAGTCCCCGGGTTACAAACTGAATAGGGACTGTAGGTTTGTTCTTAAGATGAAATTGTATGTAAGTCGGAACAGGTATATTTATTAAATGTAATTCCAGCAAAAAAAATTAGTTTTAGTTTTGGATAGTGCAGGGAACAGTTTTTACATTTGTTTTACTGTCTGTGCCCTTTTTTTAGAAGATTTCACCTAACGTTCTGTATCTCATGTGCAGCTGTGGCATGCTGGCACCGGTTATTATGGGGCGTGACTCAATATTGAATGTCAGCCACGTCCCATAAGTCTCCGTTTGTAACTAGGGGACGTATGTAAGTCGGAACGATGTATGTCGGGGACTGCCTGTATTGATCTGCTGAGTAACATGTCATTGTTACCGCATAGTGACAACTATAAAAAAAAAATAAAAACCCACTACCAGGATTGCTGAATTTATCATGTTTATCCCGTCTCCCAAAATCCTTCATAAAAATTGAACTCAGTGTCATATAAACTCCACAATAGTAACAATGAAAACAACAACTGTTTTACAGAATCTGCTCTTCACAGCCAGCTGCAGGCTCCTATTTCCTGGTAAAGCTTGGGGTGGTTTTATAGCAGCGATTGGCATATCAGCTCTTCTATGCCTAGCTGAGCCTGTTACAGGGACATTGGTAAAGGAAGAGTTTAAATAGCAGGGCACAAGGGTACAGAGCTTTAAAGGTTAAATTGTGTCAGAAACATAAATAGGGCCATTTTAACAGCATTATGGGCTCATGGGCATAGCAGTGCAGTGGACCCTTCCTAAATATGACATTGTGCCAGGCCATGCCTCTAGTCACACCCAAACATGACACCTCATAAGGCCATGCCTCTAATCACCCCCAAACACACCCATATCATCACACTACCTATGTTGGGACATCAGACTGAGGTCTTGTTGGCAGCCTGCAGTCTAGAAGACTAATTTGCAGGGCAGGGAAACAATTGCTCCCTGCTTCAATATAGTCCTTAACTGATTGCATGTCCTAAGAACACGCAAACAGCTAAATAAGCAGTGCCAACCCAGGAGTCCAGAGCATGTTCCCTGGATGCCCAGGACATACATACAGAACCTGCGACCCCACTTGTGGGGGCCCCAGGCAACTGCTAAGTGTGTCCAATGGATAAGGTTACCCTGGTTGGAAATGGGAAAATCAACAGGTCTCATCCTGGTGGGTCTCCATCTCCGTGGCTATGTCGGGGGAAATAGCTGAGACAACCGTCTCTTTGGGTAAAATGGACACCGGATAATCCCGAGGTGAGTGTCTGGCACAGAAACTTCTCGACAACGCGTCAACTTTAACATTCTTAGGTCCTGGTCTATAGGTAACCACAAAGTTAAAGCGAGTGAAGAACAATGCCCAACGTGCCTGACGAGGGTTCAACCTTTTAGCATTTTCTAAAAAGGTCAGGTTCTTATGGTCAGTTAGGATTGTGACTTGGTGCTGGGCACCTTCGAGGAAGTGGCGCCATTCCTCGAAGGCCCGCTTAACAGCTTACAATTCTCCGTTCCCAAAAACAAAATTCCTCTCTGCGGGGGAGAATTTATGAGAAAAGAAGGCACATGCTCGGAGATTAGTCAGAGCGGCTGACCCCTGAGACAAGACTGCCTGTACTCCAAACTCAGAAGCATCTACCTCCACAATGACGGGTTTGGTATGGTCAGCTTGGACTAACACCAGGGCTGCGACAAAACACTGATTAAGCCTTTTGAACGATTCTAAGGCCTAGGGTTGCCAGTTACTGATATTTACCCTCTTTTTATCATATACTAAACAACTGAGGCGAGCTTCCAGAATTGCAGAACGCCGCTGGAAGAAAACTCGCTCCACCGATGACTTTGCCTTATACAAACAATCACTACATACATTTAAATCTGCACTCACCTCAGCCAAACAGGATTACTTCACCACTCTCATATCCTCCCTGTCTCACAACCCAAGACAATTATTCAAAACCTTCAACTCTCTCCTCCGCCAACCAGCACCTCCTCCCCATCCCTCCTTTCAGCAGACGACTTCCTCCAGAAGATCAACCACATTAGAGAAAGCTTCAGCCTGCAGTCCCCACCACCCTCCTCTACTCTTGCATACTGCTCTTCCCCCTTAACCTGCTTCCCCACTGTCACTCACGACAACCTTTCCTCTTTACTGTCCAAATCCAACCTCACTGCCTGTAGTCTTGATCTACTGCCATCCCACCTAATCCCAGACCTCAGCGCTTCTATCATCCCAGCCCTCACCCATCTCTTCAATCTATCGCTAACCTCTGTCATCTTCCCTTCCGCCTTTAAACATGCTACTATCACTCCAATCCTCAAAAAAACAACCCTTGACCCCTCCTCTCTGTCCAACTATCGCCCCATCTCACTGCTCCCTTTTGCTTCCAAACTCCTCGAGCAGCACGTCTATCTTCAGCTGTCCTCCCACCTCTCCTCCAACTCTCTTCTTGACCCACTACAATCTGGTTTCCGACCCCACCACTCTACCGAAACCGCCCTAACCAAGGTCACCAATGACCTAGCAACTGCCAAAGCCTCACGTCACTACTCTGTGCTCCTCCTCTTAGACCTGTCCTCTGCCTTTGACACTGTCGACCATTCCCTCCTGCTACAAATCCTCTCCTCCCTCGGCATCACGGACTTGGCCCTTTCCTGGATCTCCTCATACCTCACTGATCGGAAATTCATCGTCTCTCATTCTCGCTCCACCTCCTCCCCCGGCCACTCTCTGTTGGTGTCCCTCAGGGGTCAGTCCTGGGTCCTTTACTCTTCTCTCTTTACACTCTTGGCCTCGGTCAGCTCATAGCCTCACACGGCTTTCATTACCACCTGTATGCTGACGATACCCAACTCTACATCTCCGGCCCAGATGTTCTCCCGGATGCCAGACTGTCTATCGTCCATTTCCTCCTTCTTCTCATCACGTCTCCTAAAACTAAATTTGGAGAAAACAGAACTCATCATCTTTCCACCACCCAACTCTACCCTTGCCCCTGATCTCTCTATCTCAGTCAACGGCTATACACTCTCACCTGTTCCGCAAGTCCGCTGCCTTGGGGTAATCCTCGACTCTGCTCTATCTTTCAAACCACACATCCAAGCCCTAACCTCTGCCTGCCGCCTCCACCTGAAAAATATCTCTCGCATCCGTTCGTTCCTCAACTTCGACACTACAAAAATGCTGGTCCATGCCCTTGTCATCTCCCGCCTAGACTACTGCAACATCCTTCTCTGTGGCCTCCCATCTAGCACTCTTGCTCCCCTTCAAACAATTCTCAACTCTGCTGCCCGTCTTATCCACCTCTCTCCTCGCTACTCCTCTGCCTCTCCCCTCTGTCAATCTCTTCACTGGCTCCCCGTTGCCCAGCAAATTCATTTCAAGTTGCTAACCCTGACCTACAAGGCTCTCCATGACCTCTCCCCTCCATACATCTCTGCCTTAATCTCCAGATACCTCCCCTCACGCAATCTCCGCTCCTCACAGGACCTTCTTCTCTGTTCTCCTCTTATCAGCTCCTCACATAACCGTCTCCAAGACTTCTCTCGTGCTTCCCCCACACTCTGGAACTCACTGCCCCAACACATCAGACTCTCCTCCACTTTAACCAGCTTCAAAAGCAATATGAAAACCCAATTCTTCAGGCTGGCATATAAGCTACAGTAACCCTGCTGCCACTACACCCACCACAAACATGTCTGCCCCTACCTTCTGTCTCTTTCCCCTCCTTGTAGATTGTAGATTGTAAGCCCTCGCGGGTAGGGTCCTCTCTCCCTCTGTCATGCCAATTGTCATTCATCACATATCATTGTACTCGTTTGACTTATGTTATGTATGTAACCCCCTCGAATGTACAGCGCACTGGAACTAATGGCGCTTTAAAATAAATAATAATAATAATATAATAATAATAATAATAATAAAATAATAATAATAAATATCAGTTAATGGCTGAACGAGAACAGAAAAATTTTGAATACATTTTCGATAATAATTAGCGAAGCCCAGGAACCGCTGTAAGGCTTTCAGGGAGGAAGGACAAACCCAATCCAGAATTGCCTGAACCTTCGCGGGGTCTATACGACATAATTTAGGCATCAAAATATATCCCAGGAAAGGTACCTCCTGAACCCCAAAAACACATTTCTCAAGTTTGACAAAAACTATTGACCTTTAAGATCTGTAAAACTTGGCGCACATGTTTAACGCGTGAAGCCCAGTCCTGCGAGTAAATTAAAATGTCATCAGATAAACGACCATACAACGACCAATGAGTTCCCGGAAAACATAATTTACCAGGTTCTGGAAGACCGTGAGAGCATTTCATAACCCAAAAGGCACAACCACGTATTCAAAATGACCTTCTGGGGTATGAAATGCTGCCTTCCATTCGTCCCCCTCTTTGATCCGAATATGGTTGTAAGCCCATCTCAGGTCCAATTTGGAAAATCACTTAGTTCCTTGCATCTGATTAAACAGATCGGGAATCAAAGGTAAAGGGTATTGGTTTTTCACCATTACCTTGTTGAGTTCCTGGTAGTCAATGCATGGACGGAAGCTACCATCTTTTTTCTTAACGAAAAAGAACCCCGCAGCCATAGGGGACACAGAAGGTCGGATATGACCCTTCTGTAGATTCTCTGCAATATACTGCTTCATGGTAAGTCTCTCTGGACCAGACAGATTGTATATCCCGCCCTTAGGAAATCTCACCCCCGGCAAAAGTTCAATAGCACAATCATATGACCTCTGCGGGGGAAATCGCTCAGACTGAGTCTTGGAAAAGACCTCAGCTAAGTCCTTAATAAAGGCAGGAATCTGCTCCTACCTGCATCTCAAGTTCAGGGGTGCAATGCTGGATCTTGCCTTGAACTAGCGGGGTAGAATTTATCGCAACAACCTGCAGAGAATCCAATAACAACCTGCAGGGAAGGCCCAGACGCTTTACTAATGACTCTTCCACAAAATTGGACTCTGATCCTGAATCCAAAAAGGCGTTCCCGGAGCCACACCTGGAAAGATATGTAATCTTTACTGGAAGCAACAATTTTATAGATATGATAGGAAATATCTCCAGCGCCTAGGTGACTCACAGGAAGGCCACCAAGGCGCTGGAGTTTTCTAACTGGGCCTTCTTTTTGGGACACTAGCGGATGAGATGGTCTTCTCCGTCACAGAAGTAGCAGAGTCCCTGGATGCAACAAGATATCCTGCGGTCCATAGCTGTGCCCGCAGAAGAATCTGCTACCTGCATGGACTCCTCCAAGGGCATCACAGCCTCAGCTGGCACTAGGGAGGTGGCAGAACAAAGCAGCGAAGTAAAGCGGGAAAAAGGGGTGTGTCCTCTCACGACGTCTCTCCCTAAACCGTCTGTCCAACCAAACAGCCAGAGCCATAGCCTCATCCAGCATGCCAGGGGTTGGTTAAGCCACCAACATGTCCTTTACATGGTTGGCTAATCCCAATCTAAACTGGCACCTGAGGGCTGGGTCATTCCACCCAGACAGAACACACCAACAACGGAACTCCGAGCAATATTCCTCCACAGTCTGCTTGCCCTGTCTTAAAGAGGTGAGCTGAGTCTCGGTCACTGCCTCCCTATCAGGGTCATCAAATAGTAGTCCCAAGGAGTCAAAGAATCGGTCCACAGACGACAACTCGGGCGAGTCAGGGGATAATGAGAATGCCCACTCCTGGTTAGACCCTTGGAGAAGGGACATGATAATTCCCACCCTCTGCTCCTCATTACGTGAGGTACGTGGATGGAGTCGAAAATACAACCGGCATCCTTCTGTAAACGTGACATAGGCTCTCCTGAAAACCTATTGGGTAGCTGCATAGGGGGCTCTGCCAGAGGGGGAAGTGATGCCAGAAGGCTCTGAGACTAGGGGGCACCCTGGGAGGTCTCTGAACTCTCAGTGCCAGATCCTGGACCAACTGGGTAAGCCCCTGCATCTGCCCTACCAATGTAGTCATGGGGTTCATGGTGCATGAAGAGCAGTAACTGTCGGCCTGTGAAACTGTCACGTCAGAGGAGGTGCAGTGGGCCCTGAGCCACCCAGCCCACTGTTCCTTTCTACTTGGCATGCTGCCCTAGGTGGCAGACCCCAACTGGACGACAAACCCTACACTAATGGTGCGGGGCTGTCAGGGAAAAGCAAAGTCAACAGTCTGAGTCGGAAACACCAAAGCCAACACGAGAACCAGAAGAGAAACCAGAAGAGAAAGAGCAAGCCGAGAATCAAACACTAGCAGTCACGCGGTACAACATGGTCAAGAAACAAGCCGAGGTCAAATACTAGGAAAACAATCTCAAGAAACACAGGGAAAACACAGGGGGAACCCTTTCACAGGCAATGCCTGACAGAACTGAGCCAGTTTAAAAGGTCTTCCCGGACACCGTCCCAGCAGCTGATTGTGCGGCATCCGGGGCTTCTGATTGGGCTGAGCGACACACCCCTTGTTGGAAGAGGTTGCAGAACTGTCACTCCTGAGCTTCCGTGCAGCACCTCTCCCAAGGTGTGGTCCCAGACCAGACGGTTTAACCCATGACGGGCGTTGCACCATGCGAATGGAAGACTGCCTGGCCGAACGTATTCTGACAGTAGGGAAACTTGTACAAAATCAGGAGATAAAAACTGCTCTAGCTCTGAAAGGAAGCAGACTCAGAACAGCATGTATTTGGTAATAGTCTTTATTTGCCTTCATGTTTGAAGCTAATCCATGTAGTGAGATTACCCTTTTAATCATCAGTTCCTTTTTAGCTCTAGGTGTCACTGCACTGGGTCCCAATGACATCCAGAAAGGTAATTTCTTTAATTGAATTGGAGTCCATGTATAAGTAGGTCAAGTAAATTAAAAGGTTTTATCTGGAGTTTGTATTGACAGGACTAGTCTGATTAGATGGGGTCTAGACTGTGGTTTTAAATAAGTTAGTGGTCTTTAATGATTACGAAGTATGGAATTAATCAGTAGTGCTATGTTTGAGTCTTTGTTCACCATAGGGCTAATGGACAACTGAATGTTACTATCCTCCATTTGTGTGGGATGTGTCCCCATACGGTCTAATTTTGTCAACAATGATATTGCACTGCTCTTTAGAAAAGGAATGGTAGCAATAAATTATTCATACATTTCCAGGAGAAATAACACAGGAACAGCACATAATAGGGTGGTAAGGTAATCAAGAAGGGTTATTTAATGGAGAATTCACATATTTACTAAAAGAGATACAGTATGTCTGTAGAGCTAACAGATGATATTTAATGCTTATCTATTCTACCTGTGACTGAATCTGATCAGTATTGTATTCTCTATTGTCTGCGGCATAATAATACTCTGCAGGCCACCTGTGTAGACCTAGTATTTGACCACTGTATGGCAACTGTATGGTGCTTTTATTAAATGGTAATAGGGAGTATGATCAAATAAAGCAAAATGTGCTATTTTTCTGTCCTCCACATTCCCAGATCCTATTTCAGGGTCTGCCGCTGCTCCCAAGATGGAATAAGGTGTCCAATGGAGGCAACATCTTTTCAAGTAGTATAGTCTTCACATTGTGAATTAGAGCAATAGATCATGTTCATTTTAGAAGTATAACCAATCCCAAAGATAGATTTAAATAAGTTGTGCATGGTAAGGACAAAAGAATCAGCTGCACCCATTGGTAAAGTTGGTATAAAAACTGTTTTGCAAAAAAAAATATATATATATTTTGCTTTTGTATTTGTGTATTTAGCAATCTTATTTTCACTAATGGAATGACAAAAAAAATAAAGTATTCAAACAAAATGAAACATTATTACATGGAAGATGTTGACAACATCTATAGTATTTGTATTTAAAGTGTTGATATACAGCATGTCAATATCCACCCACTAGCAAGCAATGAAAATGGTTTAGCCATGGCAACTGTGAACAGTGATACAGAATCAGCTGGAGCTTTTGCATCTTAGAAAAAAAATACTTCCAGATTGTATTTATTGTATGATTTGCAGAGAAGTCAAAAAGTATTTTGAGTGTAACATCAGTGATGTTTCCGTGTTTTGATAATAACTATGTTTCAGTTGTCTAGAGTATCTATTTCTTTGAAGAGTATTGTTCCAAAGGATTATGTCTGTCATCTTTTTTTATTCTTTGCCTCCAGAAATGTAATTCACCATTAAGTACTTACTTTAACGCAGTGTTTTTCACCAGAGAAATGTTTTGAAATATTTCTGTCATCTTTCCATTATTTGTTTTTCCTCCTTCAAATAAAACCTTTTACAAAATGTATTTTTATACACTAAGGATATTATTTGGATCATTTCTGTAGTTTAAATTAACTTTTTACTTACTTTAGCTACAAATTAACATGTTTACAAATATAAGGGGGACCACACACATACCTGGTCTTGTCAATATTAATTCCAAACTCTTTTAAAGAAAACCTGTCACGTAGATTATGCTGTTTCCAGCACTGTGTACCTTATTCTGTAAGATACTGTAGTTTTAGTGTATTTAATGCTCAAATCTGCAGTTTTCAGCCAAAAAAAGTCATGAATAGAGTCCGTTTAATTCAAGAACCACCCACCTGAAGCTAGAGCCGCCCACCTCATAACTGATGAACCTGTTACTTAGAATAGGTAGAAACAGGAGAATAACTGTCAGGTGGGTGGGGCTATCAGTGGATGGGTGGGGCTAACACCTGCTCATGAATAAACTGGACTTTTTTTCTGGCTGAAAACTGCCAGATTTGAGCAATAACTACTCTAAAACTGCAGCATCTTACAGAATAAGGAACACAACGCTGGAAAGAGCATCTCTGTCACTAGCTTGTGCTGTTCTCAGCAAGGGGGGCATAACCTATGTGACAAGTTCTCTTTAAGTATGTGTACAAGTGCAGTATACTATTATATCAGGACACAAAAAGTTATCTTAACTTTAACAATGGCTTTTTTTGTGATTTAAGAACAGATCACACAGAAAGCCCTGATATCCCGGTCAAAGTGAAACTTAGCTAACCAATATTATAGCAGGGAACCCTTTGAAAAAAAATTCCTTACCAAATATACAGCAGAATAAAGTATCTGAAGCAAAAAAATTATATTGTTCTGTATTGTATGTTCTAAAACATGTTACGTGTAAATGTAGCTATTCTCGGCGACATGTATGATTTTTGTCACCCAGGCGACAATTTTTATGCGCTTAAAATACCAGAATGCACCTGAGTTTGTAGAACTACGATCTCACATGGGTCATAAATCAGAACAACAAACCCGCATTCCAGCAGCTCAGCTTCACATCTCTGGCTTCAGTTATACCAATTTGACAAGTGAACGCGTATACCTGTTCCATCTGTACATGCTCACTTAGAAATGCAGTAAAAAAGCTATAAATCTATAGCTTCATAAGGTTCTAGTGCGCACTGCCTCTTGCAAGCCCCCGATCCGTGGCGCTTTGTAATGCACCCAGGAGTGGCATACGGGAGGGATTTCAGCGCAGCGAGAGGGGCTGCGTAGCTGGATATCGGCACTGAAAAGATGCCAGTATATCTGGTGGCGCACCAATCATTACACATGTCGCAACCACCAATATTTTTAAAACATACAAAATACATATTATCGATTTTAGGATTAGCAGCCCTTTGTTAAGCTAAATGCGTGTTTACATCTGGAAACAGACTCTCGCTAAATAAATATTATACATACCATTAATGCTCAATGAAAGAGTCATATAGATTGTCACAGAGGTTAACATTAGAACTTTCATAAGTCTACAGTAGCTGCTCAAGCTGCTACTGCACAATAACCAATATCCCCAGTTCACATGATCTCTGGGATAAATACAGAAATAATTAAACCTTTTCTATTTTCGTGCTATAATTTTACATCATCCGTATGTACTTTTATTGTAGTGTGAACAAAGAAGGCGGGAAAATAGTTACTATCACTCTGCACTTTGGCATGCAAGAAAATCTAAGAGGGGAAACTGTAATGTAAGGTCTTTAGGACGGGGGGGGGGGGGGGGGGGTGGGGGGGGGGGGGGGGGGGGACAAATAATTGAATAAAAAAATCACAATCATACAAATGTCTACTTGCTGACCTGAGCATATGCAGTTGCAGACTTCAGAAGTACAAGATCAGTAGACGCCATCACATGTGCAGTTGAATGGATTTGCGTGGAGTCCAATCCTGAAAAACACGTTGAGGATCTACGTTTCAACTATATTTTTGATCCAAAAGATGTTTAAGACGCTGCCCACCAGATACTTCTCATCACCGTGATCTCAAATAGGGACAGTCCTACACTATCTATTTACCTCTCAATAGATCCAACATCCAGGCCTCATCACTGGGTCAACCGACCCTCCTTTAAATTCCAGAGAGATAAAAAAAATATATAATATCTCAAAAACGCAAGCTGTCACTCTTATGACATCCATGTTCAGAGTGGGGCAGTACTGCAGAAATCAAAATGGAGGCACCCATTTCCATACCACATCATAAACTTTAAAATCAATATACACAAAAATATAAACGTATGTTCTGCACAAGAAGCACTTTTCTGAAAAAACATCATTCATACGCTGGGTTCACTGGACAGGAGCGACTTGCGAAGCCACACATAAAACTAAAACAACGATACATAAACACACGCACACGCAATGCACCAAAGCGCACAGCTACTTAGCAAAACGGGACAATACATCCACGTGTAATCCCCAAAGAAGCATTATGAACTATCTATCATACATGAACAAAAAACTTCTCGAGATTCCTCGGATTACACATATTTTGATGAAAATGATGTTTATAGCTGCCGACACACAAAACAAACAGCGAAGCAGAGACACACAGTTTCACCAAAGACTTTCAACTCGTGATCTCAATAGGGCAGTCCTACCACTATCTTTTACCGTCACAATAGAGCCACACCAGGACAGCTCTCACTGGTGTCACAACTAGACCACTCCTTTATTCCAGAGAGAAAAAAAAAACTATATAAAAAAACAAGACCTAGTGAGCAGAGTCTGGACAACCGCACTTCTTAATGACATCTTGTGTAGGTCGGGTGGTAGCCAGCTCCTGACCAATGTTGGTAGGTGACACGGAGATCCGCTACCAAGCTCCGGACCCAAGTTAAGTTACATGAGTAAAACAGAGTTTTCCAGCCACCAACTCATATGCAAAGAGGTAAAATCAAAAAATGCCTTTATTGGTGCATAGTATTAAAAACGAACAGCAGCACTGGAGAAATACACAACAATGGCTGCAAGTAGATGCCACAAAGAACAAAACAGAAACAGAATTACGCTAACTGCGTAATTCACCGGCACAATAGTGGCAGTGCCGCTTTACTCATACACACGTAACGAAAGGAACCACACATGTCTGTTTTATAATACCTCACAAAATTATAGAGTAACTATCTAATCAGGGGGAGTTGCGCTTACAAACTTACCGATTTGCCGCAAACGGTTCCAGTTGCCAAACAAGCGAGTGCGCGTTCCGGCAAACGCAGTGACATCGCCACATAGGACCTGGACGCATACTAGGCAACATATGCAATTGCCACAGGTGGCGCAAGAGACAACTTGTGCTGTACGCACTGGGAAGAAGCCGGGGAATTACTGTATACAGATTATGTCTACTAAACGAGTAATCATCAGGAAACCTTCCTGGTGAGGAATAAAACGGAAAACATGTAGTTCTCTTATAAACGAAATAGAACTATATAATAACACAAAAAATTAGTACATGATCAAACAAAATAAATGCAAAATGAATAATCAAATGATGAAAACGCAAAGCGTAGATTAATCGACAAATAAAGAATAAGGAAAGTACGAGAAAAACATATTGGGAACCAGGCAATATATTAGTCTCTAATCAATAACAAAATACATTACTCGTTTACATAGTTCATAAAAGCCTTGGAGTGAACAATAGTAGATATATCGCGTGGTGATCCAGAAGGCTCACGGTCTCACAATCTCAGGAGCCGCTCCACACTCGTCCACCAATCTAACAGGTATTAGTGACACATTTCTACGATGAGCTTAATTTTAAGAAGAGGTATCACATTGTGAACTAGTGACTGAAAATGCTCTTTTGGCCTCAGAACCCGATTAATCTATCATATAGAGCGCTAGTGGTTATAATCGGTCCAATAATGTTCAAGAAACCTGAGTTTTTACAATTTTCCTAATTAGTACTGCCACACTTAATCTGTAACACTTGCATTCTAATGCAGTACCAAATTCAAATTACATAATTCGGAGTTGCAAGATTTCACAAACATTGTTTCTATGTGATGAGTCTATTTGAGTGACCTGCTGATGTTAGTAAAACTTCGTTACCGGCATACGCTAATAGTACAAAGTGCGGACAAGAACGAAGTCCGCACCTTGAAGAAACCCTTGCAATTGACTCTAGCCAATTAGAGCTGTGTGTTTATGCACCACTAAAACACATTTGTAGTTAGAAGGGTATCTCTATCCAGGTTCTGACCCAACACTCTACGTGCACGACGGGACACTAAACCCTATAAACCTGTCTGTTGAGACATAGCAGTCTAGTGATATCATCTTCCGTAGGATAGATAGATGTGTTTTAGCAACTATATTTCTTGTAATACAATTGGTTATTGTGTAAAGTATACGTCTAAGCACAACGAGTAAGGGTGATAGAACTCTGGACTTTCACTTGTTTTTTATTGGAGTATTGTAATATTTATATGCCTGTCTCTTACAATTTGCGCCTTGTCTATTTGCAGCCATGAGTACAGTAACTATGTTGCTGCGAGTAACCTCTATAGCCTAATACCTATAAGCTAATGTTAATTTGCTTACTATCTCCGTAAGGTCCTTTATCTTCCTTGCGAATTACAGTCTATAGCTCTGTGTTATTCACCCAAAGGAACTGAGATTTTACGGGGTAGTCCATTCAGGGATGAAAGCTAAATGAAGTGAACTATATGTTTACACACAGGTTTAGTGATATGTTTTCGAATAATAGATTGCTAGGATACCTAATAGTACAGATCCAGAAAAATAATTTGCTGCGTGGATTAATTGGCATAAGTTGAAAAAACGCATAATGAAACGGTCTATTATTAAGACTACGATTAATAAGGAGGGTACACGCAGATACAATCACCCCTCCAAATAATAAAGAGGGATCGTACGATGTATCTCCGTACAAACACCAGAATGTTGAAGCAAAGAGGACTATGTCATAGAGTGAAAATGTAAGATGCTCTTCCCACCAGAGGATACCGGTGACAAATTCGCTAAGACGGAGGGGGAGTATTCTTGCCCCCACAGGACACCCACTTTAAGATTGTAGATTAAATAACTATTATTTGTGAACATAAAAATTTATTTGTCATGAAGAAATTAAACTACCATCAAGACAATATAATTTTTGCAGTGATGAGAAGAACACATTGAACTCGTTATTGGTGGACTGAGATGGCTATTAGAAGGCCGCTAGAGCGGCTACTGGATGCGGAAAATGACTGGTCATGTAGAGTGATTTCTAACATCCGCTTGCTAATCCAACTGTTAATCTTTATCCCAATGAAGTTAGTAGAGAAGACTTAATACTTGGACCTGTACTCTTTGAAGGAAACCGAGGTACACTGATCACTAAAAGGTTGAAGTATGGAATCCCACCCGACGCATTACACCATAGTTCGGAGAAAGACATTGAGATTACCCGAAACTATGAGGGTCACACAGGGTGGGATTGCATGGTATCCTGTGTGAATTTTACGGAGACAAACAAACGAACAACCATGAACAGAATTGGCTATATACGGCATTACTTAGCGTTATAATGAATTCTAGCCTGTTTGGCATGTGAAAGTACCGAGTGTACAGGCCGTCTCCACTAGACTTAAATAACTCCATGATGTATATGGCGTCGTGGTATTGGTACGAAGCTTAAGGTAAGTAGTGGTTATCCAGAATAACAACTTTCCATGATATTAAATCATTTGATCTTCAGGCATTTCATCCAAGACCACCACTGTGACCAAACACTTTGTCCGCCATGCGAATTTTCCAATGAATGGATCGACCTCAGATCCATCTCTTTATTCATTTAAGCATCTTCTTCTTATACTGAAATTGAGACTACATCATTCTACTCATTAGAAATTTGGCTGTATACACTGTCTGAGGTCTCTCTATCCACAATACTGCGATTACTGTCGCATGGCCGAGTTTCTGCGGGAATTGACAGGCTAGAACTGTGGATTGTAAACTGTAAAATTGAACTGACTGTGTAATATTATTTTGATGTTGTTGGATTGTTATGAACAGTGGTACAAATCTATCAAAATCCAACAATGCCAATTGTTTCAACAAATTGAAGTCCTTGAAATTGGTTAGCTGCCGATGGTAGCATAAGGAAAAATCCTTCTGCTGGCAATTTGGTGTTGAAAAAAATGCCTTTTGACGGTAAGCACGAACAAATTTGTTGACATCCATAAGAGTGAAAATAAATCAAAATCTTATCCTGGAGACGCAAAATTGAGACCTATTGATAAAACTTCTTACTTTGTTTCCTTACGATAGCGAGACTGACGATATGTTTGAGAACATTGACTGTAATTTCTTCTCTGTCTCCCATTCTGTTTGGAGCTGTGACATGCGCAGATTCCCTTTCAGCTGTGTCTATTCTGCAACCACAAATCACGAATGCCGATCAGCTTTCTTCTTTTGAAAGCGATTTGGCATTCTATTGGGTATTTTTATAATACAGACAATCAAATTAGGTCAACTGTGTGTCAAGCTTGACTGGGGGGAGATCGAAAGTGAGCATGTTTCATAGATGTGATCTGGATACAAACATCAGCTCACACGTCACCAGAGTCTGTGGACCCGAAAGCTGTGACGTGACTTTTTTGCCTCTATATCTTCTATGTGCGTGGGATCTGCGTCTAAGAATGGATCTGGGGAACTCCTGTGTGGCATTTCTGCGCCCCCACTCATAAACTTGATTGGAGCTATAGTCCAAGGAATCTCTTTGGAACTTAGATTTTTTGGTATTCATAATTGATTCCTCCAGTTGAGCAATGTTTGTTGTCATTTTTTGCAATTCATTTTCATAAATGGATAAGTCCTTAAACTCTATTAGTTGTGTTTCCAGTTCCTTAATTTCTGTAGAAATACTTTCTAATTTTTCTTCTTCATACTTAGTTATTAATCGCATGAGTTGTAAGGAACACGTGGAAAGGATGGTATTCCATTCACATACAAACATTTCGTTATATACAGTTGTAGGGACTTTTTTGAGGCGTAGGCCTCTAGGTATCATGTCCTTATCCAGGTAACTGCGCAAAGTCATAAGGTCCCACCAAATGCGTGTTTCTTGTGTGGATTGTTTCTCTAAATCTCTGATTTTGTTGATAAAATCTGTATGTCTTTGGCAATTAGGTGCTTGAGTGTCAAAAATTTTGGACATCTTAAGCTGTCTAGAGTTTCGATCGTAAAGTGCCATGGCAGGCGATGAAACTTGCGCCAAATAATTATGCTGTACCAGTGACTGCTATAGTAAATTGCAGAAAAAGTATATCCTCTTATATGCAATAGGCAAGGGGCACGGCAAAAAAGCTTGAGGTACTCACAGTTGTGTAGTGGTGGTAGCCAGCTCCTGCCAATGTTGGTGGTGCACGGAGATCCGCTCAAGCTGCGGCCCAAGTTAAGTTAAATGAGTAAAAAATTTTCCAGCACCAACCATATGCAAAGGGGTAAAATCAAAAATCCTTTATTGGTGCATAGAAATTAAAAACAAAAGCAGCACTGGAAATCAACAATGGCTGCAAGTAGATGCCAAAGACAAAACAGAAACAGAATACGCTAACGCGTTTCGGGCATAGTGGCAGTACCCTTACTCATAGCAGTAACGAAAGAACACACATGTCTGTTTTATATACCACAAAATTATAGATAATTATCTAATCAGGTGGAGTGAGACAAACTATGCATATGGTTGGTGCTGGAAAACTTTTTTACTCATAAACTTCTTATGACAGCCTGTGAGAGTGGGCAGGTGCAGAAAATCAAAATGGAGGCACCCTTTCCTCCCCATATAGGTTAAAATCAATATACACCAAATATAACGTATGGTTCTGCATAGGGGCGTAACTAGAGAAGCCAGGGCCCCAAAGCAAACTTTTGGATGCCCCCCCCCCTACCTCGCCCACCTCCCTCACCACGACCATGTACCAGGACATGCTGTTAGATAATGTAGATAATACAAGGGGCAAATACCTCACCATAGCTCTCACTATCATACTGCTACCAATCAAATCCCACTATACTAAGACCAGCATTACCAATAGTGCTATTACATAAGGACCTGATTATACCGCCAGAAGACGACCACAAATTACCACCACATAATGACTGAATAATACCCTACACTATTACTGATCAGTCTACAAAGACCAATACTGTCTAATAATAATAATATATAATAATATAGTGACCATATAGTGGTAGACACCAGTGTACACAGGCTCTGCAGACTGTATATTACCTCCATACAGTAACCATATAGTGGTAGACACCAGTGTACACTGGTCTGCAGACTGATATTCCTCCATACAGTGCCCATAAGTTAGACACCAGGTACACAGGCTCTGCAGACGGTATATAACCCCCATACAGTGATAGATACCAGTTTACAGGCTCTGCAGACTGTATATTACCTCCATACAGTGACCATATAGTGGTAGATAGCAGTATACACAGTCTGTGCAGACATATAATGATTACTTTGCGTTACATCTTGTGACTCACAGGTGACGTTTCTCTTGACCAGTTCATTGACTTTCTCTTTTGTTCTGCATCCGGTCCAGTCCGCCATCATGAGCCGTCTCCCGACCACTTTGTCCCTGCAGATTTAGACACAAATATCTTTAGAATCCTGACTTTTCCAGCACCTGCCCCACCTGGCTATATGGGGTCCATTTAGGCAGGCAGGGTTTAGATAGGATATATGGTGGCCCCAAATAGGCAAGGTTTAGGTACCAATAGATTTTGCCCATATAGGCAGGCAGGTTTAGGTAGCTATAGGGAGCCATACGGGTAGACAGGGGTTAGGGGGGCTATAGGGGCTATAAAAGGTAGGGTTTAGGTAGCTAAAGCGGCCCCATATAAGTAAACAGGCAGGCTTGTGGGGTATACAGGCAGGCTTGTGGGGTATACAGGCGGGCCCATGTGGGGTATACAGGCAGGCAGTGGGGGTATACGGCAGGCATGTGGGGGCTGTATAGACAGGCATATGGGGGCTGTTTAGGCAGGCATATGGGGGCATATAGGCAGGCATATGGGGGCGTATAGGCAGGCATATGGGGGCGAATAGGCAGGCATATAGGGGGGCATATAGGCAGGCAGGCATATAGGTGGGCTGAAATAGGCAGGCAGGCATATAGGGGGCTGTATAGGAGGCATATAGGGAGCTGTATAGGCGCAGGCATATAGGTGGCTGTATAGGCAGGAAGGCATATAGGGGGCTGTATAGGCAGGCAGGCATATAGGGGCTGTATAGGCAGGAAGGCAAAAAGGGGGCTGTATAGGCAGACAGGCAATAGGGGCTGTATAGGCAGGCATGTGGGGTATAGGCAGGCTATGGGGGGTATAGGCGGCATATGGGGGTATATGGAGGCATATGGGGTATAGGAATGGATATGGGGGGTATGGGAAGGCATAGGGGGGTTATAGGCAGCATATGGGGGTAAAAGCAGGCATATGGGGGATAGGCAGGCATATGGGGGTATAGGCAGGCATATAGGGGGTATAGGCAGGCATATGGGGGGTATAGGCAGGCATATGGGGTAGGTAAAATAAGAAATCACTTACTCACCTCGGTCCACGCTCCCCCGATGCGCCGCTCGCTCCTGTGTGCTGCTCTCCCTGCAGCCTCTGCGCTCAGCACGGGCGGCGCGGTGATGTGACGTCACCGCGCGCGCCCATGTGACCACAGAGCGCCGGCAGGGGAGGTAGCAGAGCAGAGCGATTGGCGCTCCATACTGCTAGCTCCAGCCAGCGCTGCCTCTGAACGCTCGGCCCCACAGCTCCCCGCCCGCCGCAGTGAACTGTTAAGTTCACTGCCGGCGGGCCCAGGAGCGGCATTACTGGGGTAGCGGATGCGGTAGCAGCTGCCCCGGGGCCCCCCTAAGTGCAGGGGCCCCGTAGCAACTGCTACCCCTGCTACCCCGGTAGTTACGCCCCTGGTTCTGCACAAAAAACACTTCTGAGAAAACATATGCACTGGCAGGGCTGCGGCACACATATATATGTACATGTACACACGCACACCACTGCCAGCGGCACACTACTGCAAAAAGGGCAATACATTACGTGGAAATCCCTAAAGAAGCATTTATGCTATTTTATCATACATGAAAAAAACTTTGAGATTCTCGGTTCACATATTTTGATCAAAAGATGTTTAAGCTGCCCACGACTTTCAACGGTGATCTCAAATAGGGCAGTCCTACACTATCTTTTACCTCTCAATAGAGCCACATCCAGGCCTCTCACTGGGTCAACCGACCTCCTTAATCCAGAGAGAAAAAAAAATAAATATATAAAAAAAACCAACCTGCAAGCTGCACTTCTTATGACAGCCTGTTAGAGTGGGCAGGTGCAGAAAATCAAAATGGAGGCACCTTTTCCTCCCCATATAGGTTAACATCAATATACACCAAATATAACGTATGGTTCTGCACAAGGAACACTTCTGAAAAAACATATGCAAACCTGGGTGCCACTGGGAGGCGGCTGCGGGACACATATATATGTACATATACACACGACTCCACTGCCAGCGGCACACTACTGCAAAAAGGCAATACATTACGTGGAAATCCCTAAAGAAGCATCCATGCTATCTATCATACTTAAAAAAATTTGAGATTCTCGGTTCACATATTTGATCAAAAAATGTTTAAGCTGCCCACGACATTCAACGTGATCCTAAATAGGGCAGTCCTACACATCTTTAACCTCTCAATAGAGCCACATCCAGGCCTCTCACTGGGTCAACCGACCTACTTTATCCAGAGAGAAAAAAATATATATATAAAAAACCCCAACCTGCAAGCTGCACTTCTTATGACAGCCTGTGAGAGTGGGCAGGTGCAGAAACTCAAAATGGAGGCACCCTTTCCTCCACATATAAATTAAAATCAATATACACAAAATATAACGTATGGTTCTGCACAAGAAACACTTCTGAAAAAACATATGCAAACCTGGGTGCCACTGGCAGGGCTGCGGCACACATATATATGTACATGTACACACGCACACCACTGCCAGTGGCACACTACTGCAAAAATGGCAATACATTACGTGGAAATCCCTAAAGAAGCATTTATACTAAACTATCATACATGAAAAAACTTTGAGATTCTCGGTTCACATATTTTGATCAAAAGATGTTTAAGCTGCCCACGACTTTCAACGTGATCTCAAATAGGGCAGTCCTACACTATCTTTTACCTCTCAATAGAGCCACATCCAGGCCTCTCAGTGGGTCAACTGACCTCCTGAAAAAACATATGCAAACCTGGGTGTCACTGGCAGGGCTGCGGCACACATAAAATATGTACATTACACACGCACCAAAACCACTGCCAGTGGCACACTACTGCAAAAATGGCAATACATTACGTGGAAATCCCTAAAAAAAGCATTTTTGCTATCTATCATACATGAAAAAACTTTGGATTCTCGGGTTTACATATTTTGATCAAAGATGTTTAAGCTGCCCCTGACTTTCAACGTGATCTCAAATAGGGGATTTCTACACTATCTTTACCTCTCAATAGAGCCACAGCCAGGCCTCTCACTGGGTCAACCGACCTCCTTTATCCAGAGACAAAAAAAATAATAATAAAAAAAAAATAATAAAAAAGCCCAACCTGCAAGCTGCACTTCTTATGACAGCCTGTGAGAGTGGGCAGGTCCAATCTGCACTCTCATTCTGCAATATGATAGAGGTTAGTAATGAGGGAATAATTGTAAATTTAAAGTATTGTATAATATAATTTTTATATTTTATATATATATATTATAAAAGTAAATATATATATAATATATATAATATATATATATATATATATATATATAAAATATATAAAATATATATATATATGTGGGCTGTATTCTAATGTTTACAGATATGGTTATTAGTAATGTATTGAGTTTTAATGTGGATACGTCCTGTTGTGGGTGTGTAGGAATAGGCCGAAAAACATTGTGCTTGTTCATTTTTCCGTCCAGTTTTCGGACGGAATCTGAACAAGTGAATGTGAAGGTGGAGAGCTTTTTCTCTGCTAATCACGGAGAAAAGCCTTCCCCCTGCATCCGTGTGCATGGCACAAAAACAGGACATATACCGGTTGGATAAACTGACCAGTATTTGTCCTGTGCCGTGGGGACGTGCCCTAAGGGTATGTTCACACGGCGTCTTGCCTCCGTATGAACATATGCTTTTCTGATGTGTCTCTGGGTCCATCAGAACGGACCTAGAGACGCATCTAACAATTAGCAGTGAGTTTATCACTGCCGGCAATGACAGACACGCCGCAGCATTCAACATGAAGATCGCTGCTGGGGTGTTTGCAATCGCCGCCTGCCGGGTCTGTCTTTAGGATGCGATGCAAGAATTGCCAGTAATTTCTTTGTTCGCGTCCGAAAGACGGACCCGACAGGCGCGAGGCAAACACAGGTCACAGCCCTAAAGTCACCTTTTGGAACTGACAATGTTTTGAAGTGACAGGCGCTGGACGTGGGAAGACCAGTGTAAAAAAGTAAATTCACATCACATTGACAATATAACAACAATAGTAATATAATAAAATTAACTTACGGATGAGCCCCTGCGTTCGGGTATAATACCCGCTCTATTCGCCCGGGTACAGCACCTCGCAGATGGTAATCCACGTCCTGCTTTTTAGGATCCGGTTGCTGTACCCGGGGTCAGACTTGTCCCACTGCTCGGGGCGGGCATGTACCTGTAAAAAAAAAAAATATTATTTTTTGTGTTCAAAAAACACCGCCATAAAACAATACATAAACAAATGTGACCTGGTGTCATTATGACAAATACTAAAACAAATCACTATATTTATCAATGATGCATAAAAGCCAATATTTTCACTTTCAGCACATGTGCATGTTAACAGCATAACAAAGTGGTAAGTTTTGGCTAAAAAGAGATTATACTGAAGACCCTCATTCACACTGACACTCACCTCGTAGATCAATGTGTTGACATCCATGTCCATACGGTGGTACTTCTTGGGAGGCAGGCTGGTGCATCCTCTTCAATTAACAACCAGGAAGTGCTCTGTAGGACCTTTCTGTGTTAAAAAAGTGAAAATGACCTCCAAAAACACAGCCACTATAGGTGGGAGCATTCTTCACTTTTTTTTTTTGCAAAAATCAAAAACGGTCCAAAAGCCGCCCCAAAAACACACCAAAAAATGCTCCAGAACCGGCTCACTACGTTTTGAGCGGTTTACATTGACTTAAATGTTAATTTTCTGTCTAGAAACCGGTCGGAAGAATGAACATGTTCAATGTTTTGCGGTCCACCGGCGGTCTGAAAAACTATCTATGGGAGATAGTTTGTTGCAGGTTTTCTGATGGTTTGTGAAACCATTCAAAAACCCTTGCCGTGGAAACAAGCCCTAAGAGAAGTATTTTTACTTCACCAACCCACTGGATGCTGTTTCTTGTTGAATGCATTTGGACTCTTCTGGGCCCTTTGGATTCAGGAGCCAGAAACAGTGCATCCATCTGCAAAGGTAGTGCTTCCGTTTACTACTATTAGTTTGATTATGTTACTATCACAATCTGAACAGTCTCTTGCCTCCTCGATATCATACCCTTTGATCCTAGTGGTTTGGTCTCCTGCTTCTGCCCTCTTCTCAGCTCATTGTTTCATTAAAAACCTGGCCTACAATTCTTTACAGTTGTGGCTCATGAACCATTTAGTGGAGCTATTAAACCTATTAAAAACCACCAGTCTGGTAATGGATAGAGTCGTCTGTGCAATTGTTTAAACTCTCTACATTTCTGTGTTTATTTATTCCATCATTCCTTAGTCCTGTAACATTAGTTCCTTGTAATTTAAAGCTTGGTTCTGACCTCAGCCTGTCTCCTGGTTCCATATCTGCTTCAGCCCTTCAGATACATACCTTTATACCCTATCTTTGGTGTCCTGTCCTAGTCTGTCTGCTTCTGCAGCTGCTGTCCAATTCCTTCCTGTTTATTCAGCATCCTCATCCAAGTCTGCTGCAGTCTGATGTCCAGGTGTCTCCTGCTGTCTAGTACCCGTTCCCATGTCCTTCAGTGTTTTGATCTCTTGTGTTTTTTCCTGCTGATCCAGAATCCTCTGTTACTGGTGTCCTGTCCTGCTGGCCCAGAATCCTCAGTTCCTGGTGTCTTCTCCTGCTAGCCTGGAATCCTCAGTTCCTGGTGTCTTTTCCAGTTGATCTAAAATAATGAGTTCCTAGTGACCACTACCTGCTGGTCCAGAATCCACAATTCCCAGTGTCTTTCACCTGCAGGTCCAGAATCCATGGTTACAGGTTTCTATGGTTCCTTATGCGTGTCGCCTGCTAGTTCCAAATCTGTTGTTCTCAGTGTGTTTTGCCTGCTGGGTGAAAATCCACTGTCCCCGGTGTGTGCCGGCTGCTGGTGCGGAATTCACTTTTCTCAATGTGTGCCACCTGTTGGTCTAGAAACCTGCACTCATGGTGGTCTTGTGCCCTGAAGAATGTTCCCTAAGTTCCTGGAACTCCTGTCTGCTTTTCTTGTACTCCTGAACCTTAGCTTGTGGTCCCTTAACTTCTGGTGTTCCTGTCTACTGTCCCTAAGACCTCGCCTCTAATGTCATGGAATGTGGCTGGTCTGGCAACTGTCAGTCAGGGACCCAGGTACTGACTTTTACCAAGAGACATTTCAGAGACTGCCTGTATACCTGTTTGCCTACCATCTTTAATAAAGTCCTGTGAAACATGACAGTTACTCCTCCTTGGGCTTTAATGAAGTTTCAAGTTCCTTGAGACATGGGCTTCCTAACTGATAAATAATATTAGAAAAGTCTTGTGTAAGACCCCTAGCAAAATTATGAAATCACCAAAGTTAGAAGATGGTTGCCAATCTTTTTTTACTTCATAGCAAATACCAATAATGGAAAAAACAAAAAAAAAAACAGAACTCACTTTATTTCTGCTCCACTAACTTATATGATGGCTCAAATTCTTTGAAGAAAGGACTTCATTAATAATAAACCATTTTCAACATTAAGATGGTGTCAACTTTTAAAAAAAATATTTTACACTTCAGCTTTGCGATTTGTAGCCCTGTCGGACAATTTTATTCTAGTTTCCATCATAATTTTCAATCGAATTAAGGTTAAAAGTGTTGGTTAGAATAAAGAGATGCAGGCAGCACTTCAAACGCCAACACAATTCTGAATTCACCCATGCGATGTTTAAGCCCAAACAGGACCCTTTATAAAACAATACTTTATTTCTAGTTGGATACATACTGTGGATTTAAGTCCGGTGAGATGTGTACCCATATTTCTTTACCTAGTGGCACTGTTTTCCATGATTTATGGACTCTTGGTTGGCCTTACCTAAAGTAAAAATGTAAAACTTTTGGGCAAGATACTTTTATCAAAAAAAACAGACACAATCCCCATATTTTACAGATAAATTTGGCTAAAAAAAGAAAAAATTCCCAGTGGGAGGAAAATTTAAGCCCCGTGCTACAGGGGAAAGGGTTTTTTTAACGGGGGTGCACTCAAAAAATTTAAACCAAAAGCCACATACCCATTTACTAGGAAACAATTGCCTATAAAAAAACTGCACTTTGGGATAAGTACAATTTTTAACATCAGTATGCAGAAAACCACAATACATTGCACAAATGCGAAAATACTGAAAAGAAAACTCACACGCCCAAACTAGCAGGAACGGGCTCTGTAAAAAGAGGGAGCAGGATGGGGAAATTTTTGGGGTTACAACAAAGGGTAAAAAATTGAAAAAAAGGGCCCAAAAAATACGGGCCTGGTAAACTCAGCAGAATTGACTTTTTTCTGGAAGAAGTTCCACAGGTCCCTGCCAGAAAGAAAAAAGTTGGTAAAGCCCAAAAGACTCCCAATCAGAGAAGAACTCGTCTGTGGGTCATTGGACCCTTTAAAAGGGGTTTTTTCCAGGACATGCCTTATGTGCTTTAAAAAAGCAAAAAGTTTAAAAAAAGGGCCCCGCTGAGCGAGAGAGAGAGAGACACAGCCAGAGCACAGAGCCGGGGCATAAGGGATCGTGTGAAAAAATTCACTCAAATAAAACACTACAACTAGGGATTCTGTAAACAAAAACAAACCCCCTTTTTTCCACAGGGACTTGAAAGCTTCTCAGTTCCCCCGTCATCAGGGTAAAAGGGAGGGATCTACTTAATAATACATTACAACAAGGATTCGTTTTACAAAACACAACATATTTCTACCCGTTTCCTGAAAGCTTCTTCAGCCCCTTTTCATCAATAAAAAGTGTTCTGCGCAAGCCTGACCCAGCTTTGCAGGTCGTTTTTAATAAAGTTTTTAAGTAACTAAGGGCAGAAAGGGACCCTGTACTTCTCAGGTGCAAAAATTTTAATCAAATATTAGAAAGTGATTAAATACCCATTTTGGGGGATCCCGTCAACATTCATCGTGGAAAAACCCCCTTTAATTTTTGTTTATTCTGCTGGATATGTCTAATCAGTTTTGTGTTCACTTTTTGTAAAATTACATAAATAGCAAGAATCAAAAGCAAAGGGAGTTGGCCCCTCGGAATAATTTGGGGGTTGTAATGGTGGGGAGGAGGAAATGGCAATCTTTAAAATCCCTTCTTCTCTCTTTATTTACAAAGAAAAAACCCAAGACAAATGACATGTTTGGGGAAAATAAATTTCTCATTGACTCAGCGGGAAAAAATGATCACTTTGCTATGAAAACTTCTCTCTATGACAATTGTATTTATTTAAAATGTTCATTATTATATATTATTTTTTACACTGATTTTTTTGTTTTACATTAAATAAATTATTTTTAGGCTGAAGGCTGAAGAGCAACTGATAGCAAAAGAATAAAATTGTCACGGCCCGGTCTTGCTTTTTGATCCCAAAGGGGGACGAAAATTTTTTAAATGGTCCCATCCTCAATGAACAGACTGAAAATTGTAAATACAAATTTTAAAAAGGAGTATAGAACATTTCAAATCACTAGATTATCTTGGTGTCTGCTGACGGGGGGAACTTTTGAATAGCTTTGTTTGGGGGTTCAGATTTTTAAAAATGGTGGATTTTTTAAGAACACCACTTTATTTCAATGAAGTACATTTCTTCCGTCCACTAAAAACTTTGTTACAGCACACCTGTTCCCAAAAAGAATCTGAAAAAAAATTTCAAAATTCTCGCCCCATTCATGCCCCCCTACAGTTTTTCCCCAACCGCAAACTTTTCTTTTAAATAAGCCGGGCTTTTTTAAAGAAAATAATTATTTCTAACCCAAAATTGCCTTTTCTAAACAAAAACATTTTTAAATTTATATTTGTTTGCTGCACAAGTGAAGTGCAAACAGATGTAAAAAAGGAACAATAAAACAAAGCAGCCAGCAGAAATAGTTTTATTTTTTTTATTGTCCTGAGAATTTCATTCTTTAATTGATCTCGCTTCCCCCTTGCATGGGGCAGACACCCGCTGTTTCTATTACCTCAAAGATCATCATCATTACTGCTCTTGCTTAATAAACTGTCTCTATTTGACTCACATATTCTGCTGTCAGAATGTGTTTAACAACAAAAAACATCTTTCGGTGAAAAGCCTTAGAAATAATTACAAAAATAAATAGCTGCTGTATGGCTTTGCATCTCCAATTTTTTCTTATGAAATCGTTATGCTATAGACATGGTATAAATGT